>VXCM01007990.1:0-23993 GCA_014773175.1 Lucifuga dentata
ATACACTCAAACCATGTATGTTGTGTTTGACAGGTTACCATGGAAACGAGTTTCATTATGAGCTTAATTTTCTCTTTTTAATGAAGACAGAAGCAAACTGATTAAAAGATATTATACAGTAAAGCCTACTATTTATAAATTTAAGAAGCTGATGGGCTCAAGAAATGTCAAAGTTTTGTTTAAATTAAGTTCATTAAGAAAAAATCGTGCAGCTTTTGATTTCTAAATATAATTGGCCTTTATGTTTGTGCAGAGTTTTGGTTTCTATGTTTGATTGTACCTGCTTGTTGCTTGTTTTGTGTGTTGTTGTTTTTTCATTTCTTATACCCTAGAGAGGGGTCTATAGAAACAAACAAATAAATCAATAATATGATATGTGTTTGCACGATTTAGAAACAACCTGCATGTGCAAACGAGTGTTCAGTTTCTGAGATGCATGTAAACAAAATGCAAGTTAGACAGAAAAGATTTTATTTATTGCTTTTCAAAGCATCTTTTAAAGGTCGTAAATGACTTAATGATATTGGGGGGGGNTTAGAGTGCTTGCTGCAGCAATGAACTCTGTCTGCTACGTCATTCATGTCAAAGTTTATGATATGCGAGTTGGAAAGGCAAAGAAATTCCATTCATATTGGCAGATATCCAGTACAAATCATATTTATTTCCACATATGAATTGTTGTCCAAATGGATCTGAGAATAGCTGATTCCATGTGCTTTTTTTAATTTATTTATTTTACTTTTTATACATACAAAATGTATATCCAATATGGCCACACATGAGCAGAAAATCAGAATTAGGTCACTTGTATGTGCTGGCGTAAATGTTTCTCAGAATTTTATTAAAATGTTATTTTTAGAGCAGAAAATAGAAAAGCTGAACAGAAGACACATGAATCCACAGCTGAATTATTATTTCTGCAGTTTTATTTTTGCTATGCTAAGCACATTTTAGCTAATTGACTCTTTTGAAACAGGCTGCATGTGGACGCCTATAAAAGGCATCCTGCTCGGGGGCTTCAGGCCAAAAGCACTAACTCATTGTGCTGCGCTGACCCTCCAAACACTCCAAACCCTCCCACGCCTGGGAGAAGCAGAAGAAACATCCCTGCTGGAATATATTCCAGTTTCAGCTCTTAGGCCTTGTTGTTCAAACACAAACTCTGCCAGACATGTTGGCCTGGATGTCTGTGTGCCTCCCTCGTGGTCCGCTCAGCTGAAAGATGGAGATTAAATCATCATCGGCGATCAGAATCGTTGTTGCGGGGGAATGGGCGTTAAGAAAATGGCACGTTCCTTGATGAGAGGATCTGTCCGAGGCTAGGCGACCTCAGGCAGCCACTCACGCCTCCTTCCTCTCCTCACCGACATCAACCAGGAGGCTGTGAGATGATTTATGGAATCTGAATAAAAAAAAAGATTTTATCATGTTTGCAAACTTTGTGATAAATGAATGAAGTGCGCTGGCCTGAAAGAGAGAAATAAATATTATTACTGGAGGTTATTGATGATCACTGCATGAACGATTCGAGCAGAATGATCCTGACCTTTCTGCTGTGGGGAAATCATTCTGATTAGAGATTCCAACTTAACATTTACATGGGCGCTAAATAAAGTGATCTGATAAGATGTGCGTTTACATGCCCCAAAGCATTTCATCAGAATAGAACTTTNAAATAAAGTGATCTGATAAGATGTGCGTTTACATGCCCCAAAGCATTTCATCAGAATAGAACTTTTATGACATGTAACCCCTGTGAAGCATCTAATCTGCCTGAAATACAGGAAAAGAAGAAAAAGTTTTTCTTTCTGACTTTATTGAGAAAATTAAATTCATTCATTCATTCGTTCCGCCTCTTAATACAGTTTCCAGATGGACCCACATTGTGTCCTGGGAACAGAATTTGCACTTCTGCTGTTCTTTCTAATTAAGCAGCATCTCAACGCAACATCAGCTAATGTTACTCCCACGTAAAGCAAACATGAGCAGAAAGAATATATTTATTCCAACCAGAGAGAAACTATCGGATTAAGCGTTTACATGGTTATTAGGTGCTATACTGGCAGGCCATGTATTTTACACCTAGGCCTTCAGAGCTATCCTCCCACATTTTAACCACCTTCTAATAACCTCATCATGACACTAGGGCTATAGGCCAGAGGTGCTCAAATACAAACCTTCAAGTCCACAGACAAAGGTCCGTTTCTGAAGTTGCCAGCCCAGTAAATCCATTTCTTCTTTCTAAGTAAAAATCTAAACAAAAAAATCTAAAGCACTTCATCTAAAAATCTAAACATCACAAAAAAAAAAGTTTAAATAAATCTTAGATAATGCTACATTATGTGCTAGCTAGTTTTACTTCAGTTAGCTAACTNTTTAAATAAATCTTAGATAATGCTACATTATGTGCTAGCTAGTTTTACTTCAGTTAGCTAACTGGCTCTCTTCTTCTTCTGATGAATTTCCGGCAGGCTGTAGCTGCGTAGTAATAACCAGCTCACCAATCAGCCCTCCGATGACGTAGGCCAAGGCCAGCTAGAAGGCCCTGACGTGTAAAAGAATACGCCCAACATGGCAAACTCAAAATCTGATTGGTTAAAGAATATGACAATCAACAACACTGTCCTATTTGCTTGAATAGCAGAGGAGATTCACTCCAGATTCTGAAGGCCTCAGGCTAGATTTTTTTACCCGGAGACAGCACAGGTGGAAAATCTGACTGGATAAAAGCTCTAATATCTATGAGCTGTGCTGGAAGCAGCAAAACTGAGGGCGAGAATAGCGATGAAATGATGTTAATAACAAAACTGATGGGAACGAACTTTGTAAAATACATATAACATTAATTAAAATATATATTAAATTATAAAAATAAAATTTAATGATTCTGACAATCTCTAGGCCAGCAGAGAAGACCTTGCTGGCCCTGACGGCCTACCTCTGAGGTGCTAATATTTTCCTATTGAACGGATTATGAAAGGTTTAAACCACCCCGCTCAACCTGATTAAAAACTCCTTCCGATCAGCCCGGATTGGCCCAGTCTCTTCTGATTGAGGCGGTNCTCAACCTGATTAAAAACTCCTTCCGATCAGCCCGGATTGGCCCAGTCTCTTCTGATTGAGGCGGTTACATGAGGCCTTTTTCATTCTGACTGGGCTATTATTCTGATTATAAGAGGAATATTAGGGTCCATGTAAACACAGCTACTGTCAAATTTAGAATGTTCCAAAAAAAAAAAAAAAAAAAACCATTGCTGTAATGCTAATGACTTTTATGATTAGTATAACCTCTGCAATCAGCTGAGTGCTGATGGAGCTTTCTGGATGTTTTTACATTTATAGCTTTAGTACTTTGATATCAGTAGAAATAGAATAGAAAGAATATGTCCACTTAAATCATATACAGTAGATTTGAAGTAGACACTTTTATTATCTCATAGTATTTATCAACGTATTTCTGCTGTAAAATGACAACTAATATTAGCATCTAAAACTCCTGACTCTCTCCTCATGGTTATTTACAGTATATCCATGGCAGTTTATTTATATTTTGAGGTAACTCTCTCTTAGCCATCTCGTTATCTCTGTAAGGCATGTTTGGGCGACCATGTGAGAGCTGGATGCTGTATGGACGTCTTGTTCGGCATGTTTGCTTTTCGTCAGGAGCGCGGCGAGAAGATGGATGAGTCTTTCAGTGCTGATAACTCAGGTTTTTTGTCGCCATTAGCTCGCCAGCAGGCTAACACCCCCTGTGATCCCTCTTCTTCTCAAATAGACTGGAAAATCTAAGACTGCGGTGCTGTCAGGACCGACCACGTCTATATGAGGTCCAGTCATGATGGACAACCCAAGTTTTTACCCAGAAGCCTTAGTGCCTCTCAATGTTGGTCTTCTCTTGCTTTATTTTCTCTCTCTCTCTCTCTCTCTCTCTCTCTCTCTGACACACACACACACACACATAGCATTCCTAGATCCGTCAACGCTAATTTGTCCAAACAAGCTTGCCAACAACAGAAGGATTTAGACAACGAGGGGAATTACGTTGAAGTAAACACGCCTGCTCACATATAAACTCATCAGCACTCGCGACGCGTTCCAAACCGTTCTGTCTCCTTTTCAGAGACGAAGTGGAGGAAAATGGTTTGCGATGGTGCAGAGAGTCGTTGGGTTTAAGTTTGCGGACTGTAGAAGTTTGCGTCATGGTTCCCAGACTGCGGCACCGCACGCGTCACGACCCAGAAGAGCTGGAATATTTCCTTCCAACAGTCATGGGAATCTTCATATTCCCAATCCAGCTTTCTGATTGTACGCTCTCCGCTAAGCTCTTTTCTTCGCACAACAGCCAAACGTTAAACATTTCAGCCCTGAACACTCCATCTGAGCGATTAAGCAATTCATAAAAGACAGAAGAATCCTTGTGGTTTTGTTTTAAAGCGATGACTAATTGGGGTGATGAATTTCAATAAATTGCGTTTTATTTTAGTTATGACTATGTTGCAAAGGTCCTTTAAAGATCACGAAATGCCAGCTTGTGGGTTTTGTATTCGGATACTGCTTCTGAGTCCATGTTGAAGCTGCTAATAGTTCATATTTGTGCATTTTTTTGCCAAAAAATTATAAGATGATTACAGGGATTCAGTGTTTCCGGGAGTTTTATTTTCTGGAAAAGACTCATAACGAACACGTCAGACTGAAACTCTCCACTGATGATGATGTTAAAGGACCATACCACCCATTTTGCATGTTTGAGCCTAATATATTCAATTTTCGTACACATAACGTTACTGACAATCATTTCCTAAAGCATACTACTGGAACAGTGAATTAAAAATGTTTTTCCTACCTTCCAGACCTCCATTGGTTTCAGTTCATTCTGCTATTAAAATCAACTTGTTGATACTGTAAACGTTCTTGGGATAGGTAATCCATCATCACCAACAAGACGTGTATTCAGGTTTTTTTAGAAGTTATGTAATTTTAGTGTTTAAGCTCAATAAAAAGCGTGGAGTGAATGTATGCCTCCACCGGGGAATATAGTCCCAAAAGAAGACCTGTGTTTATGGAAAAATTTAAAGGACCGTGACTTCATAAGGCTGTGTAACTATTAGCAGGAGAAACATGGATTTTTAAGGTGGGTGTATCACTTGAATATTTGATTTTGAAAGATTAAAGAGATTTTGCAAAATATCAGGAAAGCTGAAATACGGTTTTATCCTTTGAGAAATGATTGTCAGTAACATAACATATATGAAAATTGAATATATTAGGCTCAAACATGCAAAATGACCAGTATGGTCCTTTAATGTCAAAGTGAGGAAGGTTTCATTTTAAAACAAATCTTAAAGTTTATTTACTTTAAAGTTGCAATACTGCAGTGAAAATGTAATCTGTTATAAGAAAAAATACTGAATTAATAGAAACATAAAAGATCAAATTTCTAAAGTAAAAGTTTCTGAAGAACATTAGCATCGCTTTTGGTGAAAACCTTGTGTCCTTGCAAAGAGGTGAAAAAGAAAGAAAGAAAGAAAGAAAGAAAGAAAGAAAGAAAGAAAGAAAAAAGAAAGAAGGAAGAAGGAAAAAAGAAAAGAAAGAAAGAAGGAAGGTAACAAGGAAATAAAGAATTAAAGACAGAAAGGAGAAATGAAAGACAAAAAGACAAAGAGGAAGGAAAGAAAGAAGGAAGGAAAGCAATAAGAAACAACAACAGTAGAAAAGGAAAAGGAAATAAGGAATCAAAGAAGGAAAGACTGGGAAAATGAAATAGAAAAATAAAAGAGAGCAGATGATAAAAGAAGGAAAGGAAATGTATTAGTGATATTTATGAGTTTATGTGATATTTGTATATTTTTTCTAATAGGAGGCCTGCCTTTCTCTGGAAAAGGTTCAAAGGCATTAAATTAATATTACAACATTAAATTCCACTTCTAAATCACTTAAACTTTACCTACGACAACATTATGTCATCGATAACCATGTAGAGTCTGATATCCGTTGGGGGTCCGTGTTGTGATGCACATGTATGTAGCTGTGGCCTGTAGCGTATTTTCAGAGCGTGCCAGTGGCTAAAACCCAGCAGACAAATATTTGGCGTGTCCGTGCAAACATTTCCTGGCGTGTTTAATGGTCACGGAGAACAGCAGACCTGTGTAGGTGAATCTCAGCGCTGCATAAACACTCGTGGGGAAAGTGTTTACACGAGTCTCCACCAGGCGTGTGCACGGGCGTCTACGGAACGTGTGGGCTGCACGGCCAATTTGACCTTCTTGAGAAGTTGCGGCGAGCATGTGTGTTTGTAACATATCTATTACAAACAGAGTTAAAACGCTGCTGGAAGGTGGAGGAGTTTAAACGACGCGGCATTTAAACCTCCCTCCCGTTTCAAAGTGCTTTTTGTTTCCTGTGCGCAAAGGTTAAAGGTCACGAAGTTCCACGTATGTGCAGCCATCAGTTTCACATGAAGAGATAGAATACGGTGCATTCATAAGATGGAGGTACATAAAGTCACATATCACTTTGCTGAAATACTGGGTTGAGTTGAGTTGTCATCGCAGGTGGTTGATTGATAAGTTCTGAGCCTGACACACTTGGCAAGTTATTTCATAAAGCAGACATGGCTGTAGGAATGTCAGGTAGGAATATTCCTTGGATTCTGGAGTCCAGGCCATCTCCTGCCAGGAATTAGCAACCATTTGGTATTTTTCTTAACCCTCTGGAGTCTAAAGTCACATGATGTTTGCTGATTTTTGAAGGCGTTCCTTCATTTTCTAGAAAATTCTAGAATCACGTAGAAAATTGACAGCTTTTTATAACTTATTTTAGACTTTTTTGCTCAATTCTTTCAGATTATGAAGAAATATGAATAATTTTCTAGAAAAATATTGGAGACTCCAGAGGTTTAAAGGACCATANTATGAAGAAATATGAATAATTTTCTAGAAAAATATTGGAGACTCCAGAGGTTTAAAGGACCATACCGTCCATTTTGCAAGTTTGAGCCTAATCTATTCAATTTTCATACACGTAATGTTACTGACAATCATTTCCCAAAGCATACTACTGGAACGGTGAATTAAAAATGTTTTTCCTACCTTCCAGACCTCCATTGGTTTCAGTTCATTCTGCTATTAAAATCAACTTGTTGATACTGTAAACGTTCTTGGGATAGGTAATCCATCATCACCAACAAGACGTGTATTCAGGTTTTTTTAGAAGTTATGTAATTTTAGTAAAAAAAAAAAAAACAAAGCGTGGAGTGAATGTATGCCTCCACCGGGGAATATAGTCCCAAAAGAAGACCTATGTTTATTGAAAAATTTAAAGGACCGTGACTTCATAAGGCTGTGTAACTATTATCAGCAGAAACATGGATTTTTAAGGTGGGTGTATCACTTGAATATTTGATTTTGAAAGATGAAGAGATTTTGCAAAATATCAGCAAAGCTGAAATACAGTTTTATCCTTTGGGAAATGATTGTCAGTAACGTAACATGTATGAAAATTGAATATATTAAGCTCAAACATGCAAAATGGCCGGTATGGTCCTTCATTCCCTCGTGAATATCATAATATCATGATATATCATGCTGGTACTTCCTCTGCTAATCATTTGCCATTGTTTGTGTTTCTTTGCTTGGCCACCATGGCGGATGTCATCCACATTGTTTTAAATTTCAAGTGGCGCACAACCTGTTTTAGCTGCAATTATGTCACATTTTGGGCGTATCCACGTCTGTGCTAAGCCTAAACCAAAAGAAAAAAAAAGCGTGATGTTTCAGCATCATGAAAGCAGAGTCACAGCTTGGCGTGGGAACAGTTTCCTGAGATTATAGATCCACCTTAAAGCCAATTGAAGCAGTGTAAAGGCAGCTGAGTGAAGCTGATTGATTGCTGCACACTCAGCAGTGTCAGGCTCGCCGCTGACTCTCCTGTTCGCTTTACACCCTTACGTCCTGTGTTTGACAGCAAAAAAGCTGTTTTATTTCAAAATATTTGCTCAATAATTCAGAGACAGATGTGCTCATATTCCCATAGATTTGATTTCCTGCGACTTGAAATAAAAGCTCGCCCTGCTCATAAAACACAGCGGTAAGCTGAGTCTGTTGTGGGTGCCTTGTTTTGCACATGGAAGGAGGGATATATTTCAGATTGTTATCACGGATTGTCCAAAGACTACACATGCCTTCACTGCTAACTGGGGTCTTGGCACGTTAGCATATTTGCACAGTTTTTCATCCACACCGACAGACTCATGGAGTCACTCGCACTATCACATTTCAGTTTCTTATACGCCAATAAAAATCTTGTATTCGTGTCGTGCAGCTCAGATAATTTTCAGTATACATGCCCAACGACTCGTCAAGGTGTAATAACAAAGCATTCTCCACAGAAAGAAATACAGAGGTTATACCCTCATGGCATTCATTAAGCGTTGCATTCATGACTCCTTCATCTTCGTGTCGCGTCCGTCATGCTGCCCCAGCTTCAGCTACTTTACAGAGTAAAATGTGATGAACTATTTATTTCTGTCAGCAGAACAGAAACTGTTCTGGCTTTTATTTCTGCAATGCATCACTGCTGAGGAGTGTGTGTGTGTGTGTGTGTGTGTGTGTGTAAATGCTGATTTAGTAGTGGAAGACAGGCAGGCAGACGTTTAAAGTGCTGGTGGAGCTGTTATATCATAAATGTACAGTAAATGCTGAGTGCTGCAGGGTGACTGTGGAAAATGTACATCTGTGATTTATAGGTCACATAACTTATTGAGCTCTCTCTCTCTCTCTCTCTCTCTCTCTCTCTCTCTCTCTCTTTGTGTGTCTGAGTCTCAAAATGTACAGTGCGCTAGTATGACTTGTCAGCCTAAAGCAATATCCAAACTTTATCTGGGCTCAACCCTATACACACACACACACATACACACACACACACACACACGATTATACACACATAATGGCTTGNCCCTATACACACACACACACATACACACACACACACACACACGATTATACACACATAATGGCTTGTTCTTTGGCTATCTGACAAACTTCTGACTAATGAAAGAGCAGGAGGCAGGAGTCAAACTACTGCATTCATATGCCCCGGATTTCAAGGTCAAATGATCAAAACATCCATCCATCCATTCATCCATTTTTATCAATCAATCAATCAATCAATCAATCAAGAGGTTTACTGTCATCCCATCCATATACAAGTAAGTAGGGGGATGAAATACTGTTTCTCCAGGACCTCCTGGTCTACTTCCAACATTTAACATGGTGCAAGCAGATAAAAACTGTAGTATCAGGATAAAGAGCACAGACACAGAATCGTGCATTGCATTATTTTCTACTGCTTGCTGCTTTCTATTCGTATTTTGTACTGCTTACCCAGGTTTGGATCGCAGCAGCAGCAGGCTAAGTAGCCCAGATGTCTGCCTCACTAGCCATGTCCTCCAGCTTTTCCTGGGGCATCCCAAGACATTCCCAGGTCAAATATGATAAATATAATTCCTCCAGTGTGTTCTTGGTCTGCCCTGTGGTCTTTTAGCCCCATAGCTAAAACAGGTTGTGTGCCACTTGAAGTTTAAAACAATGTGGATGACATCCGCCATGTTGGCCAAGTGAAAAAACACAAAACAAACAATGGCAAATGATTAGCAGAGGAAGTACCGGCATGACTTATCTCCACGAGGGATTAACCCTCTGGAGTCTCCAATATTTTTTTTTAGAAAATTCTTCATACTTCTTCATAATCTGAAAGAACTGAGAAAAAAAGTCTAAAATAAGTTATAAAAAGTTGTCAATTTTCTACAGGATTCTAGAACATTCTAGAAAATGAAGGAAAGTCTTCAAAATCATAACCAACGTGTCAATGTGACTTTAGACTCCAGGAGTTTAAGAAAACTGTCAAGGTTGACATTTCCTGGCAGGAGATATCGTGGGTTCTGGGATCCAGGAATATTCCCTTCTGACTATGATATTCCTACAGCTATGTCTGCTTTATCAGCTTTTTTCCTGGCTCAAAATGAGGCGGAAGTGGTACCATCCTGACAGGGTCGGATTGGGATCCTAATTTTTACTGGGAATTTAAGCCTGTCAGGCTCAGAACTTATCAATCAGCCACCTGCGATGAAGACTTGACCTCAACCTAGCATTTCAGCAAAGTGATATGTCAGTCGGCATGCTCAGAGTCTCCACCGAGGCGACAGGAGGCATCTAATCACCTCAGCTGGCTCCTTTCCATGCAAAGGAGCAGCGGTTCTCCTGCCAGCTCCTTCCTGAATCAGAGCTCCTCACCATGACCCTAAAGCTGAGAATGAATAGAGAAAACACGTTTCAGCTGCATTAATACTTCTCCTTCACTCCTGCTCCATCCTGCCCTCACTTGTGCACAAGACCTCCAGGAACTTGAACTCCTTCACTTGGGGCAGCAAGTTGAGGGTCTCTGGCAAGGTCACGCACCATTCATAAGTTCAAACACGGTGGAGTGGACGACGTTGTGTGATGTAAAATGCACCTTCATCAACGATTAGCCACATGAAGAGGTGTGGAGAAAGAGAAGAGAAAGGTGGAAAGAGAGAGACAGAAAACAAACAATGGAGAACAAGTTTGATGAGCGACCTGCAGAGGAGGTGAAGACGTTCCAGCACCTGTATGATTCCTCCATGAGGAGTTATAACCTGACAAATGGTTGCCAATTCCTGGCAGGAGATAAACGTACTTTCCTGTCACATGAAGTGGAAAAATCTACTCGACTGATGGAAAGCAAAACCAAAACAAAGAAGTGGGGAAACTTCCTTTATCTCCACTGGTTTGTTCTATGATGCCATCATCCCAGCGTTGAATCATTCACAGTGAGCATGTGAACCATGAACGACAGGAAGTGGATGGATCCATCGCGTCCGGGTTAAATATGTTATTTTGTACCAGCAATAAATGTTCTATACCAAAATGTTCTGGATTTGAGTGACAGTGATGTCACCCTCTTAAATCCAGACCCAAGCTCCAGATCATGACAGATTTATATGTCAGATCTGATATCTACGTGCATTTGGCCATTTGGCATCGGTCCAACATAGTGTGCATACAGTTCATATCAACTTCCCTCTCTGAGCTTTGAGTTGTAATGTCAGAGGAAGCCAAAATAATTCAAAGAAATCCATAAAAGAAGTTTATTTTGACAAACGGAGCAACACGATATCTTAATGCCTTCCAGACGACAGTGCAATCTGATCATTTGATATCTGAAACACACACTTCCTGAGAGGCGTTTGGCAAGCAGGCTGCGTGTGATTGGTTGAAGGTCGTGATAGGAGTTTTTGGTGGCAACCATACTGGCAGGTTTATTGGGTGTGATGTAACTGGATATATCCTGAGTGTGTCAGGGACTGATGCAGCGTGCTGACGCTCCGTTTGATTCACGGAGGTCCATTAAAGAAAAAAAAAAACCAAACCNCCCCCCCCCCCCCACGCTGTAAGATTACATCATATTTACTCTGATATAAATGTCAAATAAAAGAAGTCGTATATTGGCTTCAGTCAGAGAATATAAAGTCATGTGTTGGTTTTGAACATGTAATAATATTTACAGTCACGGTTTTCATGTTTTTCTGGTATCTGCTGTCATTTGATCTCATTTAGATTTTACAGATTTGTCTCCAAAGACTGTAACTTTGACTTTTACTAATTACCAAAGTGAACCTGGCGCTGTTTTCAGACATGTAGTCCATTCTGGATCCAGAATAACTTATTTCTCTTGATAGTCCATTATAGGATACACATGGCTGATTTTTTTTTTTTTTTCATTAAGATTGGACTCTTGCAGAAGAAAAAAAAGGAAATATTACCAAATCTCACAACGCTTTCTTTGTCCAAGTCTCACTAATTTACAAGATTTTTATAACCGTGATGGTGGAAGTTGATTGCAGAGTGTCTGACACTGAAATAAATGAAAATAATATATTCATAATCATAAAATATGACATCAGCAGGAATTATTGTAACTGTCTGGAAATATTTGGAAAACAATAACAATTCAGCATCAGCAGCTGATCTCCCTCATTGCCCCTCTCTCTTTTCCTCTCTCCATCCATCTCTCTTACCCCCCCATTCCCCCAGCCTCATTTGTCAGTGTGACAAATTTGACTTTTAGCTAAATATGTCCTGTTGTCCCCAGACTGCAATAAACGCCAGTCAGGAAAAGCCAAAGCTAAGCGACAGACATCCCCATCCAGCTCCTGTCATGGTAGATACATTAAACTTCCTCCTCCTCTTCCTCCCCCTCGTGTTCACCACTCTGAAGATCAAGCAGGGGGGAGAGAGGGAGAGTAAACGGGTGGAGGTATAGTTGAGAGGGAGATGAGAGAGATGGATGGATTGCAGTAAAGGGCTTGTAGGATGGAAGGAAAGTGAAGAAAGATGAAGCTGACCAAAAGGAGAGCAGACACTGGAAAGCTGGAAAAGGAGGAGGAAGACAATGGCTATTGAGGGAGAAAGAAGCAGACGTGTTCAATGTAAAGGAGTGGGGTGTATTATTATTATTATTATTATTATTATTATTATTATTATATTTGAGGGGACGTCCCTGAACAGCGTCCTTGCAGCTCTTGATGCTTCCAGCAGCTGTTGCAGCACAGAGCAGGTTTCACTTCTGGGAAACACATTTACTCTCCAGTTGTGGGGTCTCTCTCTCTCTCTCTCTCTCTCTCTCTCTCTCTCTCTCTCTCATATCAAAGTGTTGTGCTGGTAGATCAGGAACACATTGGCCCGCTGGGGCGTCACTTTAAGAAGTGATTTTTAAATGAGCGCCGGCGTGTTTTTTTTTCACCCTTTCCTAATTTTCCTACATTTGTCTCCAGCACTCACTTTGTCATCCAGAGCTGCTGTTAATGTTGACCGAGAGCCTTATTAAAGAAAGTGTGAAAGGAGGAGCAGTTGTTGCTTTAGAGGAGCGGAGAATGACGTTCCCGTCAGGAATTACCAGGATTCTTCTCATGCTTCTCAGGTTGGAGTTCAGTCGTCCTCTGCAGTTCCTCTGGTTTCCTTATCACCCTCCTGTCAGCAGCCAGTCAGCTGACTTATGTCTCTTTCAAAGCAGGTGTAACTGTACAGAAGAAACAAAGAATTTACCCAACATGATTTTTTTCTGGTGTTTTAAGAAGGAAGTCATCAAAATTATGAGGAATACGTAGTATCTTTGAATCTGACATTTTTTATAACCCCTCATTACATGTTTTTGCTCTGGTCAAGTCAGTTAATGTTTGAGTTTATTTCAGAAAGAAAAAAAAAATCAAAAACCATGTGAGAAAATCAAAACTTGAAGGTGTTTACTTTGCCAGGGTAAGATGGAATGACAGAAATCCTCATTCTTAGTTGTAGTCATCAGAAAATGGCAGCAGAACGCCACACTTGAATGTGCTTCAAAACAAAACCACATGGTGCTTCACCTTATGTGAAGATGATGTGCGCACTTCAGATGGCTAAAAAAAAGAGACACGCCATGCTAAGCTTCATCGTGTTAATCTGTAGATGTGTTAGTATTAAGACCTTTTCAAAGCATCTTTTTGATTTGTTACAGATGGACTTTACCTGTCGTTAACCACGTGCATCAAGCCATCTCTGCTGCCAGATTAATCAATAGATCAACAGATCGTCTGGTAGTTTGTTCAGAACTAGTTCCACTTTCTTTAAAGGAACTCTAATTGATTTCATGCTGAACATCTGCTGCGTTCAGACCTGCCCAGACAAAGGCTAACTAAACTAGCACAGACATAAGCTGAGCTAAGGCTAACTAAACCTCGCGTAGACATAGGCTGAGCTAAGGCTAACTAAACCTAGCATAGATGTAGGCTAAGCTAAGGCTAACTAAACCTAGCATAGACGTAGGCTGAGCTAAGTCTAACTAAACCTAGCATTGATGTAGGCTGAGCTAATGCTACCTAAACCTAGCATAGATATAAGCTGAGCTAAGGCTAACTAAACTAGCACAGACATAGGCTGAGCTAAGGCTATCTAAACCTAGCATAGACATAGGCTGAGCTAATGCTAACTAAACATAGCATAGACGTAGGCTGAACTAAGTCTAACTAAACCTAGCATTGACGTAGGCTGAGCTAATGCTAACTAAACCTAGCATAGACATAAGCTGAGCTAAGGTTAACTAAACCTAGCATAGACATAGGCTGAGCTAAGGCTAACTAAACTAGTATAGACATAGGCTGAGCTAAGGCTATCTAAACCTAGCACACATATGCTGGCTTTTCACTATCCCACCACAGAGACCACGCCTACCTCCTGTTGTATTGAGGGTTATGCTCGTTCAAAATATGACAAGAATTTGTGTTTTCATCAGGATTTAAACATTTCAGTTGATTCAGCCTCTTTTAGCACTGCAGGGAGTTTATTTCAAAGAAGAGGAGTGTGGTAGGAGAAGGCTCTATTTCCTTTAGGATTTTGTCTTGTCCTTGGGATAACGAGCAGGTCTGCCTCCTGGGACCTTTCTCTTGAAGAAAAAGCAGGAAATGCAGAAGTTTTACAAAGATGTATTCCCAGAATTCAAAGAGCCAAGAATATGTGAAGACTTAAGGAAATCCGTATCCGTCTTTTAAAAAAATAACAATGGATGGGAAAGTGCCTGTTACAACATGGGAAACACTAAACTTAACCAGACAAAGCTGCAAAAACAGCACTACCAGTAAGTCTTCCCCCAAAAGAAAAAAAAAATCTACACAAACACACACACACACACACAGATTACTGTTAGTGTTGTAATCCAGCTTGTGCTGCTCTGGAGGTTCTTTTAAAGGTGAAATCAGCAGTTTGATCGACTGAAATAGATAGTGGAATGTAGTGTGACGTTGGTGTTGAAAGTTGCCAAAGTTGAGAAACTTGAGGTCAACGCCTACAGAAAAGCATCCAGTAAGACAAGCCCGCTGTTCCTAAGCTGCCCTGAAAACTTTGTTTTTGACTGGTCCCTTAATTTCCCTCACATGTTGATGTAAACATGTCTATGTATCCGCCAACGCACATGGTTAGACATACCCACTAAGTCCAAGGATAGTAAAGAGCAAAATGGGCTTTTTGGATGGTTTTTACAGAGAAACTAAAAGTGACAGTCCGTTCTAAATTCAGACATGTGTTAGCAGGCAAAACATTGACTTTCAACATGGATGTAACCTGAACATTTGATTTTGACAGACTGGGGGATTTGGCAAAATAACAGGAAAATTAAAATACGGTTTTATGTTTTGGAAAATGTTCAGCAGTGCTGTAACATGTATGCAAGTCATAATTCTTCTTCTTTTCCTTTCGGCTTTCCCTTCAGGGGTCACCACAGCGAATCATCTGCCTCCAAACTGTGGACCCTAAGTACTTAAAATCCTCCACCTTCTTTATCTCTATTCCCTGTAACCTCACCAATGCAAGTCATAATTACTGGACTTAAACATGCAAAAATCACGGGTATGGTCCTTTAACAGAAATTGAAAAAGTACTGCACATTGGTATGAAACATCTGTGACATATGGTTGCCTTACCATGAGTCAGAATTCCTTCCGTTAAGATGAAATCAACAATGTGAGTACAGGAGTCTGACAACAGATGGAACAATAGAATGTTTCAGTGACTCAGCAAAGCTGGAAAAGAGGAAGGAAAAGAAATAACACACAAGCCTCATCCTAATGAACACATGGTAGCTAAGAAAACACGAAACAGAACATTCCAAATCATTGTTTTTGGTGAGATTTAGACCACAGAACAGTGCAGTTATGATATTCCAGCCAAAATTTATATTGGGAGTCAGTAGAAGACAGTAATTGTAATGATTTTTTATTTCCATGTTCTTATTTTCATTTAGGGGGTTATTCTGAAACCTTTGCAATGTGCAAACACACAGTAACTGCATTTCCATTCAACTTATTCACATATTTAATGCTCATTTCTAATTACTCGATTAAAGGAAATGTGAATTGATGCGTTTCCATCAGCTAGTTATGTGACTTATCTGAGGTTGATTTAATTCTACATAAATGTCCACAGCAAAACACAGCATGGAGAGTTTAAATGAAAGCCTTGGTGTGGAAGAATACTTATTACAGCCCATAAGCGCTTACACATGCCTTATTAATGCAGCAGATGCCTGAGAGCGCGTTGCCATGGCACTCTATGAACTTGCCACATGCGTGTATGAGTACCGTGTGGTGGGTGACACTTTCATTGTGGGTAAAACAATCGATTACGCGGTGTGTCAAGTTATTTGTGAAAACACGTTTTTCAAATATAACGAATAACGGATCCATCGATCTGCAGACGCTTGTTGACAACCACCTGTTCTTCTGAGGTATGTGTGTGTGTGTGTGTGTGCATGCGTGCTCACCAGGCAGTGCATGCCGCATCCTCATCAAATGCGAATAAACTGTTTCCATCCACTTTATTTGTATTTCATCTTATGCGAATAATCAGTTAATCCACCTCTGCCAAGCGCATAAATTTTTAATGCGAATTTTGGAGTTAATGCGAATTAACAGTGTTTCCATCCAGGCTTTGTAATGCGCATATTCAAAATTCACATAAAAATAGGTGGAGGGGAAACACACATCTGCCCTCTCTTGGTGTAGCACCGCTGTGCACACTGAGTGAGGTCAGGCCTGAGCCATATGAATGCTGGCTAAACATTCGCTAGCTTTGTATTTTGTGGGTGTGTCTAACCAGGTGTGTTGGCAGTTAAATTCATACGTGTTGCATGTTGACATCAACATGTAACAGAAGTAAAGGATCAATCAAAAACTAAACTTTTAGGACAGTTCAGGATTTATGCATTTGTGGACATCAAGTTCAGCAACTTTGACAACACAGGCTCTGACTATATAATACTATAAAAAAAAAAAGGTGGAAACTAACAAACAGCATGACATGGCAATGGTGGTGTATATTTGGGAGGAGGACGTACATTTCCTTTTGGAAGAGAATGTGGCGTGACGGCGATGTCACGTAAGATGAAAGTGGGGAAGTGATTTTGCTTTGTAACTCTGGGAGGAGAACAGAAAAGTCGTGCAACACATGACATGAATGAAGCTGTTGACATGGCAAACACAGAACACAATAATTGGGTAGTTAGTAATTGGACGCATCCAATTTTTCCTTCAGGGGGGAAATGGGTTTTGAAGAGTGGTGAGTAATAGAGGTGCACCACTGCAGGGAAAGTGGATCAGTAAAATATGAGAATCTTCGCTCCAAAGCTCTTGCCATGCACTTCAATTAATCCAGCCTGGCACCGCTAACAGCAACATGTCATTGAACCGCTACCTCAGAGATTATTGTTCTTTCCATGGTCTCCAAATATGACAGAATGCGAAGCTAACTCTGCTAACGTTAGGCTAAGTAACAAGCATTCTCATAACAAAGCCATGGAAACTGTCATACCTTTGGCTGCAAAGTAGGAGATATGACTCATAACCCATTGAGACAACTAACTATAAATGACTAATCACGGCATAACGCAAAAAGATACATTAAATTAAAGTTTTCCCAGACTTTTAGATTCGTGTTGAGAGCTGTGGAGAGTTAGGATTACATGTCAGAAGCCATGATTTTTGCAGCTTTCATGCGTCTTGGCACTGCCAAAGCCAGACATCTCGACAACAGCAACGGTCAAGCTGCTTCACGATTTCCCCGTCAGCAAGGTGAGTCAGGCCGTGACTAATCAGCGAGACGAAACCTCTATCGGCCGTCTACATCTGTGGCACGAGGATCAGCAGGAATGATGTGTAGCACAGGAGTAATTCTATCTATTCCTTCTATTCTCTGCTCCGTCAGAAACATAAGCTGCTCTTTCTGCCCGAGAGGCCGAGGGTGGAGTCGTTTTGTTCCTATGTTGGATTCTGACACGGACCTGGAAGCCTCAGAGACTCCGGGGCCAAATATCTGGGAGCTACCCAGTCCTCAAGGCACCCAGACAGGGAAATGGCTGCCAAGAGGCTGCCTGGTCTGGGCTGGGTGTCTCCTCAGGTTTGACAAGCTTTGAAAATGAAGGCTGAAGGAGCTAAATGTGGATGTTTAGCAGGACCTTAAACTGTAGCTTTATGTAAATTTGCCATGTTTAGACAAACACGATGCAGTCATTATTTATACCAAAATCTTTGACGACACTGTGGATGTTGATGTGCTGACATTAAATCTGATAAAACCTCAAGCAGAAATATGGAAAAAGCTTCTCGTGACGTCAGCGGCAGCGGACAGCTCGATGCTCAACAGCACATCTCATCACCGTTACTAGACAACAGCGCTTTAAAGTTTCACTCAGCAATATGACAAGGATAAAAAAAATCACACTCTTAACAAATATTCCAATGCTGCTGCTATCTGTAGCGGTGCAATTCCTAAAATATGAGACCTTTGACCGGTGCTACTTTATCTTTTAGCCCAAATTTCAGGAAGGATATAATTAACTTTTTTGGTCTGATCTGTTTTTCCATCATCATCAGCCAATCGCAAGGGAAGAGACAAATTCGAGATGCGCTTTAACCCAAAACAATTTTTCTCTCCACCTGCAGCTAAATGGAACGTGCACACCTGTGCTTTGGGGCATCACAGGAACCTTTAGAGGAAATTTGGTACTTTTCAGTAAATAAATCAGTTTGTATCTATAATCCTGTGTTGACGTGTTTGTTTGTTGTTTCTAATGCTACACTACTAACCACATTACAGGAGCAGCTGGAGCCAGGCCGACCGCCTGGACACGATGTGGAGTTAAGCAGCTTAACCACACCAAGCCAGCCAATCAGAAAGGGACTAATGGGAATACATGGACCTGGGTATTTAGCTGTCACAGGGCCGTCAGCAGGAGATGGAGAGGCAACCGCGTTGTGGTGCTGCAGTCTGTGATTACGCTACGCTGCCAGAGGAAAATCAAAGCACTGATTACATTGTGCAGCTCGCTGCGGTTTTGGCCTCATAGACATGGCGGTCAGAGCCGACTGACACTCAAACGGCAAGGGAGAGAATTCACAGGCCATCCAAACTGTCCCGACAAATCAAGGATTCCACTTCACGTCTGCGACTCTCCTGAAATGTTGATGCTACAGTGTGGGTTTGCTAATATCGTGTTGTTTACATGTGATTTCCAAATCGACCGTCGGCCGTGCAAAAAGTGTAAGAGATGCTCGAGCGTCTTCACACTCACGTCTGCCTCTGCATCGATGGAAACACTGATTACAGTGCTGCACAGTGTGGGATTAGACTCCTAACCACGCTGGTCAGAAGTGGCTGATGTTCAAACAGCGCTGGAGAGAGAGAGAGAGAGAGAGAGAGAGAGAGAACTGCTGTTTTCCAGTGTGGTTTTGTTCTTTCTCATTTTGTTTCTTCAGCTTCGTCCTCTTTAGCTTTTCTCTTGCTCTAACAGTTCGTTCCAACCAGATGAATGAATTGTTAGAGCAGGAGAGCATTAAAAAAAAATATTAATCATTAGGAAATCTAAAATTCAGTGGTATGCTTTGTAAAGTCATACCTCAGTAATGTAAATTTTGCATGATTTACTGTAATGGGGTAAAAACATTGGTGTGGTCCTTCAGCAAAGACAGGCCATATTTTAAAACAAGGAATTCTGTTACAAAACTGCAAAACGTCTGAGTAAACTGACGTAACCTCCTTTAATTTGAAAGGAGCAAAATCATGTGCTCTATTTTCATTACAATCACAAATGTGAAACATTTAATAATGGACGTGAAGTTCAGTCAAAATGACTCTGCTGGTCTGATCGTACATTAAAGGCGACTCTTCTATGGGTCAAAACCTCTCTCTCCCAGCAGGAACCCACGAGGCTCAAATTCTTTCATTCAAGCATTTCTTTCCTGACCTAAACAATCAAAAGTTTTATTTTTTTGTTTTGTTTTGGCATATTTATTTCAGGCCAAACATCCCTCTAAAATACCATTTTGGGGCCAGAAGACCCCAGATAACCTACCAACACCTGGACTTCCTGTTTGTGTTGGAACTCAAATTATTGATGAACACTTTGCAGATTTTCTTCCTTTTTAACTTTTCCAGTGGAAAACGTCAAACTCTTATCATTCCTGTCCTCCTAGCTCTTATTAGACTTGTTGACCGTCCCTCAAACTTAATCCCTCTTGACCCATCCACAGCTGGCTAGCAGCCCATTGCCAGAGACCTTTCACCCCTCACCCAACATGGCTGCCATCTCTAGCAATTATCGGCAATTGGTCAGTTATTTTCTTAGGCCACTGAAATTACCGTGCCGTCAAAGTAAGCAGGCGATAAAATCTAAACGCTTCCATTTGCAGATCAGAGTGCATAGAGGTGTGTAGAGGTTCACACACATGGGTAAACAGGCTCACGTGCACGCACACACACACACACCCAAGGACTCTGATTACTGATTTTACAAGTTAGAGGGAAGACTGAGGAGACTTTTAGAGCCTTTTCCACAAGAACTAGACCAAAGTGAAACTGAGCCTAGATCCAGTTCTAGTTACCGTTTTGTGTTTTGCCTGACAGGAGAAACAGAATCGAAACCACCTTGACTGATGTCATCACAACTAACCATCAGGGGGCGGGGCTAAGTAAGCCAACACAAAAACATGATGGAAAACAAGCTGCTGAGTTTCATTGTATTATTATTATCATTATTATTATTATGGTCTTTAAATTTCTTATAGTCCTGCTTTAGTTTTTTATTTTAGTGTGACACTGATGGTTCTTTCTCGTAATCCAGCTCCCTCAGACGCAGCGATATCCTTCAAAAAACTTTGTCATTCCTCTTCATTCCTTCAAGCTCTCGTTGAATTTCGTCCTCCGATCATATAACAGTTAAAGCTTGGATCTCGTCGTTTGACCATTGCACGTATTCTCCATTTTTTTGTTTTTGTCGTCTTTCTAGCATCCCGAATGGGTTGCAGGAAAAACAAGCTGGCTAATGGTGATCGCAGCTGTTTCAGTAACGCCATGGTTTTTGTGACCAATCAGTGCTAAACAGTGCAGTAGCTCCACCCCGTTTGGTCTGATAAGTTCCACATTTTGAACAGGGACTGTAACTGTAATGGTAACCATAGCCAATGGAAATGCCACACTTCCTGTTTTAAGTACCAAAGAAGTACCAAACAGTTCTGTGGCAGCAGAAAAGGGCCTTTAGTTAGTTGTTAAACTGATTGTATGATGGCCATCTGACTGCTGAGTAGTTGTACGTTGTCCAGTAAAGCGGTGGAGGTTTTGGACATGTGGACTGTGCTGAAGTAGCTAAATACAGACCAATTAAATCCCTCTACACGTTTTCCGCCATCAGCTCCAGATTTATGACCCTATCCAAACAATACAGATCCCCACCAATACAAGAACGATTTAGTGCTGCTATGAAACTATGATTCCCGCGAAGGAGGGGAAAAAGTGAGATGGACAGAATGGAAGAAACTATAATAAAGACGTTAATGGCGGGTATTTGGTGACTTGGGTTTGACAGCGGTGATTACTGGAGTGGTAAAACAACAGCACTTACAGGAAGCTGCTGACTCTCATCCAAGGCTGGATTGCAGGATCAGCTGAGATTTGATGTCAGGCATCAGCGGAGACTCTGCAGCACCAACACCGCTGGGTTTAGGGGTTTGATTCTCTGCGTAGAGGTGCTTTCACATGCCGAGCGGAGCGTTGAGCAAGGTATTCCATTCTGAAAGCTGAGCAGTGACTCCCAACCTTGAGCAACGTGCATCGCTCAGATTCTCCCCTCTGATGCCAAGTCCAAAATGCATTATTATAAAAGCTTAATTGGGAGCAGAGGAAACAGGGCTGAAAATGCCCTCACAAAGTTTCATCTTCTCACAAACACATTTCTTGAGATTTCTAATGGGGAGTCGTTTGTGGCTATCAAGGTTTTAGTTAAAGCCACAAGTGACAATACAATGAAATCACAGCGATAATGGAGGAGGAGAGCATGAGCAAAGAAAGCGTAGAGAAGGTAAAAGTGTGTTTAAGCTCAGCTGGACTCTCTTTCCTCCACACTTTTATGATGCCTGTTACCTCAGGTTCAAGAGGCTGTATTAAAGGACCATACCAGCCTTTTTGCATATATTCAATTTTCATACATGTAACATTACTGACAATCATTTCCAAAGCATACTACTGGAACAGTGAATTAAAAATGTTTTTCCTACCTTCCAGACCTCCATTGGTTTCAGTTCATTCTGCTATTAAAATCAACTTGTTGATACTGTAAACGTTCTTGGGATAGGTAATCCATCATCACCAACAAGACGTGTATTCAGGTTTTTTTAGAAGTTATGTAATTTTAGTGTTTAAGCTCAATAAAAAGCGTGGAGTGAATGTATGCCTCCACCGGGGAATATAGTCCCAAAAGAAGACCTGCGTTTATGGAAAAATTTAAAGGACCGTGACTTCATAAGGCTGTGTAACTATTAGCAGGAGAAACATGGATTTTTAAGGTGGGTGTATCACTTGAATATTTGATTTTGAAAGATTAAGAGATTTTGCAAAATATCAGAAAGCTGAAATACAGTTTTATCCTTTGGGAAATGACTGTCTGTAACGTAACGTATGAAAATTGAATGTATTAGTCTCAAACATGCAAAATAGGTGGTATGGTCCTTTAAGATGGACAGCACAACAGTATAAATGACAGGTTTTGTGGTGGAAACTTGACAATGAGGAAGAGATGGAGAGTCGTACACTTCCTGTATTAAGGCGAAATTTGTCATATTGTGGTTGTACCTTGTCTGACATTGGCTTCTTTCTAAAGGCTTTGTGCTCTCATGTTCAAACATAATGATTCAGCAGATTTCTGGAAGTACACACACACACACACACATACACACACACACAGTTGCAAGAGACTTTACGCAGCAATGCCAGTGGCTTATTTATCCATTTTTTGTGTGTGTGTGTGCATGTAAGAGAGAGAGTGTGTGTGAGAGTGTGTTTCTTTTAAGAATTGTCCCATTAGTCTCAGACTCAGTCCGTGTTTATGTTGGGATAAAACTCTCATGGCGCCATTTTGCTATTTATGCAACAACCTGTATTCCGTCATGTTTGTGTTTTTGCTGAGCAGGCATGGCGGCTGACGCACAGGAAAAACACATGTACGTGCTTCCAGCTTTATTTTCCTCACTGTCTTCTTGAGGCGCCAAACATGCACAGCGGACTCTCGAAGCAAAACCAGAGGATCTGAGTCTGTTTTCCACGATGGACGAGTGGAGACGAATCCGGTTGGGATGATGTCACATTACTTTTTTTTTTTTTCNCTTTTTTTTTTTTTCGCCTTTTTCACTGTCAGCCTCTGCAAAAATAGCAATTTTCTGAGTGATTGACAGACTCGTGATGTAAGCGACGCCTCTTACGTTCATTTGGATACCGGCGAAGGTCACCTGCCAAGATGGTGTCATTTATTTACCGAGCTTATTCCTCGATTGCTGCTCTAATCCTTGGCTTTACATTTAACATTTTCCATCAAGCTGCCCTTAAACATGTACATGCTGACATGAAATATCAGTCACGTTAAGGTGAACAACATGACATTTTAGCGATAATTTGAGGCCACATTAGCGCTCATTTGCCCAGTTTATTTCCATCTCCTCACAAACCGTTCGTCTGACCGTTTCCACAACTTTCAGCTTAGATCCGATCAAGAAAGTTGGAAAAATGTTCAGGAAACAAAACACATAGCACACCAGTCGTCTTGCCTCCGTTGCCATGGCAATAATGCAGTACATGGATGCACATATATGTTTGCGCTCGGCTGTCGCTGACTCACGCTGGGGCCGCCGTCCATGAGCCAGGCGCCAATCAAATGCAACTTGTGTGCCACCGAAACCACCGAGTCCACGCCACCCTGTCCTTTTTCTACAGCTGTCACTGCTTGGCAGGAAAAAAAACAAGGAATGAAAGAAGAAATAAAGACAAGAAAGAAATGTCCAGCCCTCGCAGGAAAATGCAGGACTCAGACATTTGGCAAAGAAACCTGAGATGACAAAAAAAAAAAAAAAA
>VXCM01007990.1:24000-41963 GCA_014773175.1 Lucifuga dentata
TTTCTTTTTTTTTTTTTTTTTGTTCCCTCTCTTGCACAAGAACAAATGAGACGCACGGAGCAGAAATGGACAGCGTCTAAATAAGGTCTGAAGGCAGGAAATCAGGACGGAGGAATAACACCGAGCTTTCTCTGGCTCTCGCAAATCAAACCACATAAAATTGTCCCAGAGTTTACAGTAGGAGATGTTTGACATGAGGTCTCTCCACCCAAACACACACACACACACACAAACACACACACACTCGCAGTCAGCACACGGAGCCCTACACACACACACACTCGTGCATGCACACACAGATGCAGAGATTGCAAGCACGTCTCGCCTCAATAGCGGTAGAGTCAAACAAATTGCTAAGGTCTGTGCAAACAAGAACAATGTGTGGTAAGCTTTCTTCAACCCACCCACGCACACACACACACACACACACACACACACACACACACACACACACTCACCGTACCTCCTTCCCCTTCTTCTGTTACCTTTATTTATTCCAAAAAAAGTAAACCAGCCAATGTAATGTCCAAGGTTTGCATTAAAGCTAAACATGGAATATTACGTATCATGTTCTCTTTTTTTTTCTTTTTTTCTTCTTTTTTTTTTTTTTTTNTTTTTTTTTTTTTTTGACTTTTCCAAATCTTGTAAACCTTCTGACCAGTCAGACAGAGTGAAAGCGTTTCATCAGGCTTTATTTAAATGTGTCATATACTGAAACCTGCAGAAAAGTCCTGGTCTGCCCTGATTACCAAAAATAAACAGACTCATTCATCATTGCATCATATCGCCTGAAGTCTGACGTTCTGAGCTCCGTGGATGAAGCGACAGCAGCAGAGTTTTCCTCTACCTGCATCGAGTTACTCAGCATTTATAAATCTATGCTGTAAAAATATGATGAAACAATACGTTTAACAGCATATTTGTTATTGATAACTGTGTAACGTCTAAAAATCTTGAGACAGAATTCGCCAGTCATGGTTCTCTGACTTCCTGCTGACCAACTTGATTCTTTTGTAAAGATGCTAAAAGTATTCACACGTTGATCAGGCTGATTATTCATGGTCATACTTAATGCTCCTTCATTACAGAGCAAAAAAAGACATCCTGCAAGGCTCAAGACTCAAGATTCAGGCTCTTTGTGCAGGACCCCAAAGGCTGACCTTTGTCTGCGGTCGTTTCTACGTTTAATCCCTCCCCTGGCCTGTAATTGGTCCAAATATAAGCTTAACTTTTGTTTTGCTTCAATCGTTACTTCCTCTTCTATTGGAGCAACACATTTAAAATCCACATTTGTTGAATAAACAAAATTCTCCACCTTCTTTTCTTCTCTGATTTAGAGGATTCATGTATCATTTCCTTCTCCAGCTTCATCTTTTTAATGCTAATTAGCCACAGCTAATTACTTCCTCCACTGACTTGCACTGCCTCGACTCACGCCCTGTAAAAGCATGGAGTGGCATGTCAAAAAGTAAAACCATGTAATATATTTTAAAAAAACAATAGCTATTTTATTTTATTTTATTTTACAGGTTTGGTAAAAAATGGCACAGTACAGCAATCACAGATCAAATTTTAAAGGACCATACCAGCGATTATGCATGTTTGATCTAATATATTCCATTTTCATACATGTAATGTTACTGACAATTATCTCCCAAAGCATACTACTGGAACGGTGAATTGAAAGTGTTTTTCCTACCTTCCAGACCTCCATTGGTTTCAGTTCATTCTGCTATTAAAATCAACTTGTTGATACTTGAAACGTTCTTGGGATAGGTAATCCATCATCACCAACAAGACGTGTATTCAGGTTTTTTTTAAAAGTTATGTAATTTTAGTGTTTAAGCTCAATAAAAAGCGTGGAGTGAATGTATGCCTCCACCGGGGAATATAGTCCCAAAAGAAGACCTGTGTTTATGGAAAAATTTAAAGGACCGTGACTTCATAAGGCTGTGTAACTATTAGCAGGAGAAACATGGATTTTTAAGGTGGGTGTATCACTTGAATATTTGATTTTGAAAGATTAAGAGATTTTGCAAAATATCAGGAAAGCTGAAATACGGTTTTATCCTTTGGGAAATGATTGTCAGTAACGTAACATGTATGAAAATAGAATATATTAGGCTCAAACATGCATGATCGCCGGTATGGTCCTTTAATGCACAATACACATAGCAGTTGTAGCTTTTAATTACTATTATTTCTGTCATCTAATTATTTTTGCGTTTTATGTATCTTTAAACATTTGAATAACAGGTTGACCTCCTGAGGCAATGTTGAAGCATTTCTTTAATTCACATTCAGCATAAGGAGCTCCACATAGCATTTAAATGATTATTATTTTATATTATTTTAAACAAAATTATTTATGGTTTTTATCATTGCACATACTGTATATATTATCTTTCAGGCACATATCTGGATGACAGACTTTACTTTTCCGCGGGTGGGCGGATTAATTAATTAGCATCATTAGACTCCTGACAGTGAAATGAGCCTCATTAGACAGAATTAGATGAAACACACACCAGCCAGCGAAGGGGTGGGTGGGGGGTGTGAGCAGGGAGTGTGAGGGGGTCAAATGAAAAACACTTCCAACTGCAGATTCTAAAATTAACTGGCATATGAAGCTGTGTTATTTGCACTAAATAATAACTCTGGTTAAAAACAGGAGTCAAGTGTGTAACTTTGTGGTTTCTGCTGCGCCCGTGACGTGTCGCCTCGTGGGGGTTTTACCCCCTCTAGTGGAGGTTAGGTAAAACTGCATGGAACAAGCTGGAGTTTGTCCAGAGGGGTNTTTACCCCCTCTAGTGGAGGTTAGGTAAAACTGCATGGAACAAGCTGGAGTTTGTCCAGAGGGGTCTCCCCTTGTGCTGAGTCAGTATTATAAGTGGAAATATGACTTTTTGTTTGCTTTATTCTGATATGTGAATCACAGTTTAGAGCCTTATTGCTGCTTTTTAACACTGTATTCTTAGATGCATAAGTCTTTGTTTTCACTGCTGAACTGTTCATACTGAATTAGAACAGTTACTATAGGTGGAGAGCAATGAACACACTCCGTCTTACACACAGACACACTCACTCGGGTGGGTTGGGGGGTTGTAATTGTGCAGGGGGCCTTAATTGCGTCTGATAATTGGTGGCTGTTTTAAGAAAATCTGCCCGGCTATCAGTCACCTGAATGCAGCGCTGGAGGAGCCGAGTCTCACGCTCTGAGCAGAGGAAGGAGAGAACAGGCTCCTGTGTTTTTAAGGTTCAGAGGAGAGTTGTTAGGGTCTCCCAGCTTCCCCGGTGGTCGGCCATGAGCGATGACTCGGTGTGTGTACATGTGTGTGTTTCTGTGCACAAACTCAATTCATTTTGCTTTAAATACACTTGAATTCAGTTAGAGCTTCGGTGCTTTTCCTGAAGCAGATCAGCCCGCGACCAATATGGCTACAACTATTAACGTTTACTTATATAAGTTTTTAAAAGTGGATACCAATATTTTTAGACTGAGAGATATTTTCATAAAGTCTGTAGTGTTTCACATTGATCTGTCACAGAGAAAAAGCCTTTAAACAGCATTTAGACCATCATAAGACATTAAAGGACCATACCACCATTTTACATGTTTGAGCCTAATACAATATATTCAATTTTCATACATGTTACGTTACTGACAATCATTTCCCAAAGGATAAAACCGTATTTCAGCTTTCCTGATATTTTGCAAAATCTCTTAATCTTTCAAAATCAAATATTCAAGTGATACACCCACCTTAAAAATCCATGTTTCTCCTGCTAATAGTTACACAGCCTTATGAAGTCACGGTCCTTTAAATTTTTCCATAAACGCAGGTCTTCTTTTGGGACTATATTCCCCGGTGGAGGCATACATTCACTCCACGCTTTTTATTGAGCTTAAACACTAAAATTACATAACTTCTAAAAAAACCTGAATACACGTCTTGTTGGTGATGATGGATTACCTATCCCAAGAACGTTTACAGTATCAACAAGTTGATTTTAATAGCAGAATGAACTGAAACCAATGGAGGTCTGGAAGGTAGGAAAAACATTTTTAATTCATCGTTCCAGTAGTATGCTTTGGAAATGATTGTCAGTAACATTACATGTATGAAAATTTGGCTCAAACATGCAAAATGGCCTGTATGGTCCTTTAAAAAGAAATCTCCAAATTGATGAAAGTGTTTGCATTTTTTTTTTTTTTTTTTTTTGCTTGTAAGCGTCATCGTTCAGCAGAAATGATCACTCGCTTCTCTGCTCATTGACAAATTTTTCACCAAATGCCATGAAATCTCCTGATTAGTTATGGAGAAATATGAGACAGACAAATGGGAATAAAAACATATCATCTGTGGAGGAGATAACGGCAAATACATTATTCAAAGAAAAAAACAAAACAGAATTTTACTTCATAATACCAGTTTTTGAGCCTTGATCTCCTTTATATCAGGGTTTATTTATTTGACTTTTATTTTACCATGTGAATCTCATTGAGATAAAAATCTCTTTTTTAAGAGAGACCTGGCCTGATTTTGGACCAAAACTCCTCTTGAGGGTTTTAGCAGAATCTAATATGATATTTTAGTTTTAGCTCCAAAATGTCCCAAGATGTCATCAGACAGAAGATCCTCTCAGATGGGATTTCTTGGGATAAAATCCTGTCAGGGAATCGTGTTCTGTTCTGTGCTTCCTAAACCTGAAAATGTTTGGAAACACTCTAACCCTATTCTAAACCCAAACGCTGCCAATAAAATCCAAATTCACCTCACAATAGCACAGCCTAAATGAAAGCTATCATTCTGGTTGTCAGCACCTCCACAGTTGGTTCTCTTGGCTGGTTTTTGGGACTCAGTATGTCGTCCGTGTAAGTGTGCCTGTAGCTAACCGGCGGCGGTCGGTAGAAACGCTCCGCCGCCACATGTGGAACATCACAGTCACCGTACGGNCCGGCGGCGGTCGGTAGAAACGCTCCGCCGCCACATGTGGAACATCACAGTCACCGTACGGTCATCAGCTGTGGAGCCGGAGAGTCGCTGTCTTCTGCTCCCACAGGGATCTGAGAACTGGGATCTCACTGTGAGGGCTGTGACTTCACGTTTCGCTCACCTCCTCCTCTTCCTCCCCCTTCCTCCTTCCCATTCAGTGCATGTTCTATGACGACACCTTTGTCTGTCTCTTTCTGGCTGCTTCATGTCCACAGACGAACCCAGCTGCTGGTCAGACTCCTGCTTCGGTCTCATTGGATTTGCATCGTTTAGATGTACCGTTAATAATCCAGGGATTGGATCTCATCAGGTTCCCATAAATAAATATGTGGAAAACCACATGTTGCTTCATATAATGTGAAGAAGACATGCTGCCTTCAGATGCTGGACCAGCGAATGGAGCAACTTGCTGAGAACATACAAGCACACGCTAAGCTGAACACATGTTCATCTGAACACGTTAGCTAAGACTGATGTGTTTCTTTAACAGCTTCCGTGTGATTTAATCATCAGAGGTGGAGATTACTTAATATTAACCATGCGTACCATCTTTGGAACTAGATCAATCAATACATCAATACATTGATCTGTAGTTGTAGTTTGTAGTTGATTTGGAACCAGACTGACACCACCTCCTCAAAACAGTCTAGCTGTGTTTTTTGTTTGTTTTTTTTGTCAAAAATAGAAAATAAGCCAGCACTCAATGGCTTACCGCTCATTAACTTTTAATTGTGAGACTCTGCAGGCTAATACGGACGCGTTTCAGCTTAAAGCCATCTTCAGCAGTCATCTTAAACTGAAACGCGTCATATTAGCCTGCAGAATCTCACAATTAAAAGTTAATGAGTGGTAAGCCATTGAGTGCTGGCTTATTTTCTATTTTTGAGTTGGTGTTGTAACCAGCTTATCATTTTTACGTGTTGGAGTTGTGCAGGTTCTCTTTCTTCATGGCTTTTTTTTTTTTTTTTTTTTGTCCACAACCAGATGAGACTGTGGTCTTAAGACCTGCAATAATAACCTGTACCTGAGAGGGAAACGAACCCAAGTCCAACTGAGCAGAACCAAACCATGTAGGAGTGAAAACGCCTTAAATCACTTTTCTGAGAACCCCCTGAAATCTGGAACACGGACTAAAGTAGAAGGTTAGGGTTAGGCTGACCCTAACTTCCTCTAGGCTTGTAATCCTTCTTTCTGAGCCTCATATTGTTATGGTTTGATCCCTTTTTCCTCATTTGTTTCTATTCCTCTCTGTCTCAACATTCACTCCTATTCTTATTCTCTCCCCCTCTTTTTTTTTTAACGTCAAAGCTTGTCCTGTTTTCCTGTGGAGCAGGTGACATGCTGGAAGGCGAGTTATCCAGCAGCACGGCCCAAAGCCATGCATTAGTCACCTGAAAACAAACAAGCTGCACTAATCCCAGCACCGTTTACCAGTAAATGTCACCGCAGCTGAAGCATAATGTGTGTGTTTATGTGTGTGTGTGTAGTAGCAATAGTGAGAACACCTCCACCCAAAACCCCCGTCCCTCCAGCTCCCTGCAGTTCCATTCATTTGGCTAATTTCAAAATTAATCGCATCACTTTGGGAATTATTAAAGGCCTAAACAAATAATCACAGTGGCGACTGAAACAGCGTCTCGTTTCCTCGCCAATGGCCACCTCCCTCACTCCACCCACTACCCCATCTGGAAACTTCAGCCAGGAATATGTAAATGGCAATTAATCGGAGAGGCTCATTTGCTGACTTTTTTTTTTATTATTTTGAGTGAAAACACAGATGCAGGCGTGAGCGGAGGCTAGCGTAGGTTGAGCGTCTCCCAGGTATCATGCCAGATCCCTGATGCTGCCTGACGAAATGACGCCGTCGTTAGTCAGGTCGGAGAATAATTTGACCTTATTACGCCGTAGGCGAGGCAGGTAGATGCTGGAATTCTTTCCACCGAGGAAAATAAAACAGAAAATAACATGTTGCTCTAACAGTCTCCTGCAGGCGTGTCCGGTTTGGTCAAATACGGCGAAACTATTTCAGCCAAACAGCTTCCACCTGCTTATTTAAAGACGATTCAAGAATATGATACACGCCATCACGCCATCTCCGGTCCACCATGCTTCACCATTGCTATTTACCTTCGCTGCCCCCTCACACAGATTTATAATGTGGCAGGTACAGTTTAGTATGTGANGCTATTTACCTTCGCTGCCCCCTCACACAGATTTATAATGTGGCAGGTACAGTTTAGTATGTGAGCAGTGAGCCGTGCAAACCACGTCATGACAACTCACGCACTGCCACATGCTAAAACAACACACTCACACACACACGCACACACGTGTTCCTGACCAATCAGAGAGGAGAGGGGGGCGTCCCTGGGTCCCACATGGGGCTGGGGGGAAGTGCTTGAGTGTGTGTGTGCTGGTATGTGGGGGCTTGTGCTTTCCATGTATGATTTAGTGTGTGTTTGTGTAGCGTGAGGATAACCAGTGTGTGTTAGTGAGCTTGTGTTACTAAGTACACATCAGAGGGAGTGTGTGTGTGCGTGCGTGTGTGTGTGTGTTCTTTTCTGCCAAATTTGGAAAGTAATAATAATGTCTTTAAAACTAAATAGTGCAACAAAATGAAGACTGTATTTCATTACAATCACAGCACATTCAGACTTTTACACGTTTATACACATTAAAATTAAAATGCGATCTCTGCATGTGAATACGATAAGAGGATAATATCGTCTGATGTCAGGATTTGGCATTTACACCTTCTTGTTATCTGGATTGTGCCAGCGTTGTGATCCTAGTTGGCTGTTATGCTGGTAAAGCTCGTCTTTACTCGTTTCTCCAAAGACGATAACTGTCCAGGTGCAGGTATCCATTTACAGCAGGGCGAAACTCCTCATACAAAATAACTTTATTTGACTTTATTAACAAGACAAGGTACGGTGACATTTCAACATGTGGACAGAGTTTTATATCACAAATGTGTCCCTGTGTACACATATCATTGCTGTGATGACAAGTCAGACATAAGCTGCATTTTTATAAGCTGGCATAAGATGCATTTTTTTAATTAAAAAAAAAAACCAACTTTTTAATAAATTTTTTAAAATAATAAATAAATAAAAAAGTGTAAATAATGTTTGTAAAGTCAACGCATGTGAACAAATATGAATGTTTCAGTGATTTTGAAATAAAATATGCTAAAATTATGTATGAAAAGATCGCTAAACAAAGCATTTATGTAATTAAAGGACCATACCGGCAGTTTTGCATGTTTGAGCCTAATATATTCAGTTTTCCTGATGATCATTTTCCAAAGGATAAAATCGTATTTCAGCTTTCCTGATATTTTGCAAAATCTCTTAATCTTTCAAAATCAAATATTCAAGTGATACACCCACCTTAAAAATCCATGTTTCTCCTGCTAATAGTTACACAGCCTTATGAAGTCACGGTCCTTTAAATTTTTCCATAAACGCAGGTCTTCTTTTGGGACTATATTCCCCGGTGGAGGCATACATTCACTCCACGCTTTTTATTGAGCTTAAACACTAAAATTACATAACTTCTAAAAAAACCTGAATACACGTCTTGTTGGTGATGATGGATTACCTATCCCAAGAACGTTTACAGTATCAACAAGTTGATTTTAATAGCAGAATGAACTGAAACCAATGGAGGTCTGGAAGGTAGGAAAAACATTTTTAATTCACCGTTCCAGTAGTATGCTTTGGGAAATGATTGTCAGTAACGTTACATGTATGAAAATTGAATATATTAGACTCAAACATGCAAAATGGTTGGTATGGTCCTTTAATCATGCTGAGATTACAAAATACACACACACATACACACCCTCTCTATGACTATGATGGTGGCTTTTTGTCCCACTTGAAAAGGTATAAACAAGACGACGTCTCCATCCAAGTCAGATGAGGGTCAAATGATACATATGCGACCTTTATAATGTGAAAAACGCTCACCAAAGAAAAAGTAAGAGTCATTTGCAGGGAAAATATGTTGAGGATACAGATTTTAGCTCATTAAATCATAGATCACAGACAGAGCAGGCATGCTGTGATGATGCAGCCCAATGCAGGATGAAAACATGAAGACGGACATATGTAAGGCGGGGCTACTTTCACGCTAATCTAACATACATAAACTAACGTATATGACATAAACCCATGTGTGGTCTGAGCTTGCTGAGCTGGAAAGAAGGTGCAGTACTTATTTTATTCATATTTATTCAGAATTGGTTTTATTTTAAAGGCATTTGCTCCTGAAGATTTGACCTATAGAGACGTTTGTCCGTCCTTTCAATCTGAATGGTAGTCAGTCAGTAGCCCCTTTACAGACACGTACTGGAATAGAAAAAGGGGTGTCGTGTGTTAAATAGGCTTTTGGAAGTGTGAGATGTGCAGAAATGATATCAGGTGCGTTTGAATCTGACTGTAAAGTTTATCTGTCCCATCGCCCGTTCACCAAAAACAACTGTAAAATCCATATGGAAGTCCTGGAAGAAAAGCACCCCCAAAAAAACCTTATTATTTTTCCATCATCTCACACCCACAGCTCCGTCCTAAGTATCCCCTCTGAGATGAAATCAATAGCTGTCTGGACTGATAAAAACCACTTAATTCAATTTATAAATTTGATCACACGGTGTAATGAAATAGCAGCTTTTGGTCGTAGCGTGCTGGAAGCTAATCAGGTTTCATGCTCTTGTGTCTTTCTCTCAAATCATCCATGTTTGGGTTTCAACCTCGAAGTGCTTCAGTGAACACGGGAAAATGGAAAGCGGGTTCTTGCATGAAGAAACTCAACCCGGTCCACTTGTGGTCTCAAATACACACACACACACATATGGGGAAGGGGTTGGAGGAGCTATTGTAGCTTTGACAGAGTTCATAATAGCTCAATTAAAAGGTGATTAATCAATTTCTGGACCAAAAAAAAGAAGAAGAACAGTTTATAATAATCACGCTGGGTTTGGCGTGGTCGGTGGGTGCAATGGTCGCGGTCAGAGCGAGGTAAGCGATAAATATGTGGCTTAGTCAGTCGAGCAGGCGGTCATGGGATGGAGGGATACCCTAGTGGACTGATGTTCTGCTGGGTGTGTGTTACATGGAGCCCTGCATGTCTGTATAGGCTACTGACCCGTGACTGGAACCTACCCCACACACACACACGAAACGTCTCCTGCTAGCATAGCGCTACAGGGTCCTGCATGTGGCCCCTCACTCTTGCAGAACATCCTGTTAAAGTTTAAGGTTAATTTTAGATGTAATTAGATATCATCAAGCTTTTTATTTATTTGCTCTGCTGTTGACTGAAGCACCATCTTTAGTATCACCAAGGACTTGATGATCAGAAAACCTCTGATAGCGACTTGTGTTGTTATGACTCTGCAGAGTCAGAGTGCTACCTGTGACTGGAAAAGCCTTTGTGTGTTTCTGATAAAGATTTGAGCTCAAGCACGTCTCTCCGATACTCTGAATGTGTCAGCTTACCATAAATTCTCTATTAAAAGCCAGCAGTCAAATAATAGCCGGTATCTAATAATAGGCAGGGGTGGAGTCAGCAGGACAAAATAAAAGCTGGCCTCATATAAAGGCAGATTTGGAGTTTGTCTTTTACTGGTCCAGGAAACTATTAGTGTAATCTGCTGCTGCCACCAGATGACAGCAGCCATGTTTGATACCAAACCGTTTAAAAATCTTTCCAGCCATTGTCCAGCCAGAATGCACGACTGGCTCAACATGAAACAAAGCCGGAAACATGACGCTCTACTGTCACCATGAATGATAGCGAGTGTCACGCACTCCTCACCGGTTCCATGTCCCCAGCGAGGAGCATGTGACCTCCGCTGTCATCGCCAACCAGAAAAAGTGGATGAAAATGGACTTTTCTAAAAGCTCCTGGAGGCGTGTTCACACTGACATCTTCTCCTTGTGGTGGTGTGTTTTTATGTAGTTATGGGTTTGTCCATCAGCAAAATTAGAAATAAAGGCCTGTCTCTAATAAAAGCCTGTCTCCTGTATTGGCCGGGTTCTCTCTGCAGTTGAGGTAAATAAAGGCCCCACCCACTAATAGGACATTTACTGTATCTTCAAAATTTCATCTTTGCTTTATTTTTTATGCCAGAAACGCTTTTTTGCTTTGGTATAAAGTAGGATTTACATCCTGCACCTATGTCTGTGTGTTCTGGTTTCTTCCTACAGACCAAACACATGCAGGTTAACCTGTGATAGAGCGGCGATCAGTCCAGGATGTGTCCTTCCCCCGTCCAATGGATGCTGTTATAGGATCCAGCAGACTGCGACTTACTGACCTGAAAGAACTCTTCTTACTTGTGTCTGTGCAGTAAATTGATGTTAAAGGAATCAAGTTGAGATGGAGGGAAAGGAGTGAGAAAATAACATGTAAAAAAAAAAAGAAGTGAGAGACAGGCGGCATAGGAAAGAAGTGAGGCCTCAACACTCCAGTGGAAGATTTCAATTAGTCATGGAAACGGGAGTGGCCCACCCTGCTGCCACGGTGACAGACTTCACTTGTCCTCCTGACATACTTCTCCTCCTCTGCTCTTTCTCCTCCTCTCTACCTCCTTCTCTTTCTCCTTCGCAGATTTTGGACTTTCACTGTTTTCTTCATTTTTCCACATAGATTATTCCCTCCTTCCTCTCCTAATCTGTCATGTTTGTTATCAGTGTCACCTTTCCCTCTCCTCCCATCCTCCTTTTCTCCTTTTTCATCTCATCCATTCTCTTCTTTATGTTTATTTATTGCATGTTTAAAACAAATACAGAAGAGACAAAAGAAGTTATTCTCAAAATGTAATCATATTGTGTACATATTTTAAAAAAGAATAAAATCTTATATCCTTCATAAGGTTAGTGTTAGTGTAATAGAAAATATATCATCACAAATAATTGTCCTGCTTTAAAGGACCATACCATCCATTTTGCATGTTTGAGCCTAATTTATTCCATTTTCATACACATAATGTTACTGACAATCATTTCCAAAGCATACTACTGGAATGGTGAATTAAAAATGTTTTTCCTACCTTCCAGACCTCCATTGGTTTCAGTTCATTCTGGTACGCTATTAAAATCAACTTGTTGATACTTGAAACGTTCTTGGGATAGGTAATCCATCATCACCAACAAGACGTGTATTCAGGTTTTTTTTAGAAGTTATGTAATTTTAGTGTTTAAGCTCAATAAAAAGCGTGGAGTGAATGTATGCCTCCACCGGGGAATATAGTCCCAAAAGAAGACCTGCGTTTATGGAAAAATTTAAAGGACCGTGACTTCATAAGGCTGTGTAACTATTAGCAGGAGAAACATGGATTTTTAAGGTGGGTGTATCACTTGAATATTTGATTTTGAAAGATTAAGAGATTTTGCAAAATATCAGGAAAACCGAAAGATAGTTTTATCCTTTGGGAAATGATTGTCAGTAATGTAACATGTATGAAAATTTAACATATTAGACTCAAACATGCAAAATGGATGGTATGGTCCTTTAAGTAAAATGCTTTAATAGAAAATAGCCTACATCATCACAACTAACTGTCTTGCTTTCAGTAAAATGGATACAGGTATCAAAGGTTACATTAGTCAGGAATATTCCCTGTCAAGATGCAACGTAAAACCTAAATTTGAAGATCTATGGAATAATAAAACAATGAACCACTGAGCTAAAACAAAACTAAGGTACAAATAGGAGTAAATATGTCATAGATTCCTCTCTCTCTCTCTCTCTCTCTCTCTCTCTCTCTCTCTCTGTGACAGCTGAGCTTTGACAGCTTTTTACGTTTCATTTTTCTCCGCCATGGCGAGAGAACAGCCGGGAATCGGGGGCCTTGTTCAAACAAACAGGAGACGTGTGGTTCGCCGAGGGTGGCAACACGCCATAACAAACCACTGGCTCCTGGNACAAACAGGAGACGTGTGGTTCGCCGAGGGTGGCAACACGCCATAACAAACCACTGGCTCCTGGCCGTCGTGCGCACACGGCGCACAGGGCCCTTTTACAGCAAACGGGGGCCAAGTAGTACTCGGCCGTGCTGGTTGTCATGACGACCAGACAGCAACATCGCCGTGTTGAGGTGTGGAGTGATGGCAGATTGGGAAGCGCCATATGTAAGCACCTGGTTGGACGGTTTGACGTGTTATTGATGGAATCCCGACAGCAAAACGAGACGGGAGGTTTCTATTTTAGTCTCTACTCTGAAAAATAAAAGACTGAGGAACTAAATAAGGAAGAACACAAAAGATGGAGACATGGTGTTATGATAGGCTGCAGGGAGGGGTGAGGGGTGTGTGCGGCCTTCAACACCCTCTGGTAACGGTATGAGTCAGGATGTGTCAGCGCTGACTCAAGCTGAATACACCTACTGTATGAAAATAATTCTGTGCACAAGCAACTGAGACGAAAATATCAAATAAACTGAACACAATGACAATTTAACAAAAAGGACAGGGTCAAAGAAAATAGTAAAAAAATAAACTGAAAAAGACAGAAACTCAATAGATCAAACAGGAAGAGCTTTATATGCTGCTTTTATGTTGTCTGAGCAGGAGATACTATGTCTATGCAAAATGCAATACAGGGTGCGGGGTGGGGGTCTGATCTAGGGCTGGATGATATGAAAAAAAAAGTATCACGATATATTTTTCATATTGATCGATATATATCACGATATAAACCATGGCAAAGATTCTGCTGCATTTCAAGTCACTTGAACTTAAGATTTATTTAATATTTTCTTAATGCATGTTCTGAACATCAAAAATAACCAACAATTGTATCTGAAAAAGTGAAACTGAACTGAAAAATCACTTTTTTCAACATCCGTATTGGCATGTCTTTTCCAGTGGAAAAAAAAAACAAAAAACAAAAAAGCTACAGCACATGTGACGTCTTTGTGTTTTTTGGTCATATGGTGCAGGAAAAGCAGACTGTAGGTAGTTTGTTGGCGTGGAGCGTCTCTGTCCCGGAGGACGGCTTTGAAGTCGCTGCTGTGTGACCCCGTAAGATGGCAGCGCTTCAGACGGTAAAATAAGTTTGCTGTACAGCCATGCTTCATCAGTTCTGGTTTCATTTCTTCCTCATCAGTTCATTTTTTTTTCCTGTGGAGTTTCATTGCTTTCTGACATCTTTGTCTGACTTTCGCTCACATATTGCCACACGGACTGTATCATGTTCGCTGGAGTTTATCAAAATGCTTCTTTGATTATTATGTTATTATGACACTGCCATCTGACTGGCTAGTTTGTTCCAGGCTATTGACTGTTTGAGCCGTCATTAACTTCCTGTATTCAAGCACTATTTTCTATCAACTTTATATTGACATCTTCATTTTTATACCGAAGATTTTTTAATATCGTGTTGCAACTTCATATTGTTTATATCATCCAGCCCAAGTCTGATCTGTTGTGGGGTTGCAGAGAGAGATAAATAGCGTAATTCCTTACCTGACCTGGGCCACAATTATTCCTGTAAAACGGTCACATTGATGGGCATATCTGCCTTTACAGAATAAACTTCACTGCTTGTTCCTGCTGCAGTTAGAACCGAAGAAGCCTTTTGGATGAACGGAGAAACATTTTCAAGCTTTTTTCCAGTCCAATGGCTCAACTTCTATCTTAGAGACATCTGATCAGCTGGATGTAGGCCAACCACAAAAAAGAAGGTTAAATGGATGTCCCAATTCAAAAAATCCCAAATTTGTTGTAATCAAACTGAACAAAAAAACAGCTCAGTAACCTGCTGTAAACTAAGCTGTGTACTTACAGCTTAGAGATGACTGCTTGTGGTATTTGAGCCCCTTCCTTGCTGCCTACAGGAGTTTCCTATTGGCCCATAACCTGTGGTACATCTCTGTGCACACCTCTAAGAATTTCATACATGCATGCAGTCATCATACATCTCTCTGTCACATTTCATGCTGCAGTCCACGCTCCTGTACATGATGTTTCACAGCATGGTAAACTTTGCACAGTTCAGCAGCAGATATTCTGTCATCATTTGGTGCTGATGTCCGTGTGTTACAAAGTGAAGCCAGGGACGATTTACCAGCATTATGAACGTTGCTCTTGTGCTTGTCTGTTGTCGCGTGATGTTCAATAGCACACCTTAACTTTGCTGCTAATGTCAAAACCCATTCAGCAAAACGTACAGAATACATGGAATTTATCTTTGCTACTCTATGTAATGAATGCATGTTCTTCACACCATTCCAGATTGTATGCAGGTTTGCATTTTGGCATTTTGAAATGAACAGATCAGCTAGAATTAGCCTACTGTTAGCTACGTTGTTGCAGAATGAAGTGCAGCTGGTGAGCGCAAACAACGAGCTGCAGTGGGCGGAGCTATTTATATTACACCATTGAAATGTGGGATACTATGTTTGACTGGTACTTAAGCCAGTAATGTGAACAATAAGAATATCGATATAAAAAATTATTATTTCCATCCAAAAACTGCCAAAGCCGGACAAAGAGGCATCCATCCAGACATCTAGCCAGACGGCGTACATAGACTCTGAAAGCTGGACAGTCCATCCAAAAGCTGGACGTATGGCCACCCTACCTGGATGACTGATATGAACCTTGTTTTACAAATAGCACCGTCGACAACATTTCACAAGTGGATTCACGTCATTGAATGTTGGTTTTTAGCTGCCAGAGTGGAAATTGTTTCACCTGTTTGAGCTGAAAAACACAGAAAATACTTGGAAATGGAAACATTTTAACGAATGTAAGGTCATGGAAACGTCTTTGAGTGTAATAAGAGGACCACAGGGAGAAACCTGCAGAGGAAAAAAAACAAAAACACAGGGATCTCCAAACAGTCCAAACAGTTTATGCCATGCATCTTGATAAGATCTCCCCGCCACAAATAAAAAACACATTAGCAGTTTGTTTCCACAAACCTCCCTCGAGCTCGTTACTCCCAGCTTGCACTTAGCTTGGACTTTCCAAGCGAGTGGCCAGATCTGCTCAAAGATTAGCCAAATGACCGAAGCCTTTCTCTCCCTCAGCCACCTCGACCCCCCAACTCACATTAGTCCATCACTGACTGAACAGAACCTAATAGTAGTTTCAAAACTCCATACAAATGCAAACAAAAATCACAAGTCATCTATCTGTCAGTAAATGTGTGTCACTTTTTACCAGATAACCTCTGACCTCTAATCTGGCTCCACCCCTCATGAGTTATCCTCATATTTCTTCCTCCAAGCCACCGATTTCTGTTCAGCACTGGCTTTGGTGTTTGGTGACGTAAGAGATGCGTGTGTACGTGTATGTGTGTTTAATTCCCACCCTTACAGTAAGCACCGCTCGGTTCGACACTGCTGATTGCACCCTAAGGCCCTGGGAACATTAGCAGCGTTGTGCGGTTAGAGAGACTCCGAGTCTGATAGATTAACATTAATATGGACTGAGGGAGAACGGCTGGGCGTATTAAAGGTTGTTTCCCCTTCATGGCTGTCGAGGGAAAATGCAACGGGTCGTTGACTGCAGGGCCACACACGCATGAACGAACGCACCCACTCGCGTAGACACGAGAATAAAGACGAAAACACAGATATAAAGACTCACATGGATGGATGAAGGGAAGTGCAGATGGAGGCTAAAGGCATAAAAAAGACAGGCAAAGCTGCTCGTAGACAAAACGTGGGGCTCCACATGAGCTGCCGTTATATCCACGTACTGTAAACTCCGCAGTGCCGACAGCCTATTAAAAAGTCGGTCAATTTATAACTCCCCGCATGGTGATTAGTGATCGTGAATTTGCTTGCTCTTCGCCTGAGGAGCTCTTCACCTCTTGTCACAAAGGGCTTGTTTTCTATCTATAAATCTAACGGCCAAAGGCTTTTTCTCCCCTTCACCCCCACTTTCTATGGAGGCGATTGCTCCAGTCAATATAGGATTAAGACCGTTTAATGTACATTTTTCACAACCTCTGACTAAATATTTGAAAATCGAGTCTCCCGGGTGCCGGCTGTACATTTCCATTTGTCTTTTGGTTTACTTGTAGAAACATCACACAGATTTGCTTTCCTTTCCTAACACAACAGCACAGTGATGAAATTAGTCAAAATTAATTTTGAGATGGGAGCATATTGATGACCAAATCAAGATAACTGGGTCAGATAGGGAAGCTATATATGCTTCAGAAACATTCAGGGACAATTGTCCTCTCTGGATCACATTCCATGTATTGGGAAACTCACTCCTGCTCTTCAAACAAGCCTCGCTGGTCACCTATGTTATATTTTATATTCCACAGAAAATTTCAGAATTCCAAATCCAGTAATTATTTCCTACCAGCTTGGAATTTTCAGCATCCATCTATTCTGATTGGAAGTCAGCATTATTGAGACTTCTTCATGGATTAGTTTGCCTGCAAATCTACAAAATAGTCATAATAGTCATAAATAGTCATAACAATAATCATTAAATCACACAATTTTTTCTTTATCAATACGCTGTATGTAAGATTTACTGACTAAATTTGTATCCTTTCAGCTGTTTTCTTCATGGAGGGTTGAAGGAAAAAGGTTGTGCAAAGATGTTTAGAGTTGAAATCACACTGAAATAAAACTTTAAAGGACCATACCAGTCATTTTGCATGTTTGAGCCTAATATATTCATTTTTCATAAGTTACATTACTGACAAAACCGTATTTCAGCTTTCTTGATATTTTGCAAAATCTCTATATTCAAGTGATACACCCACCTTAAAAATCCATGTTTCTCCTGCTAATAGTTACACAGCCTTATAAAGTCATGGTCCTTTAAATTTTTTCATAAATGTAGGTCTTCTTTTGGGACTATATTCCCCAGTGGAGGCATACATTCCTCCACGCTTTTTATTGGGGTTAAATGCTAAAATTACGTAACTTCTAAAAAAAAAAAAAAAAAAAAAAAAAAAAAAAAAAAAAAAAAAAAAAAAAAA
>VXCM01007991.1:3812-22667 GCA_014773175.1 Lucifuga dentata
CCCACCCCCCCTTCCCTGCCAGCTTCAATTACAGAGCAGTTGACATTGATGTTGATGTGGCAACAGCTCCAACGATTGCCATCCACGATCCACGATGATCCCAGGATTGCCATGTGACACTAATGACCCTCACATTACTCCCATGTGAACCAGTGAGTCACCTTGCCCAAATTGTGGATGGCTCTCAGAGGATAAATGCCAGTTTTCAATTTCCTGCCCACCGCTGACTCAGAACTAAGGAAGTTACTTGAATGAGTGGCAAAACATCTTCAAGATTAAAATGGCGAGTCCAGTTGCCTTGAACTATTACTACTCCATAATGATTTTGGAAGCCACATCTCAGTAGGTGATTCTGAAAAATACCAGGGAAAGATGAAAAGGTGGAAAAACATGTGGCAAAGATACTTGAAAACTAGCTGGGCTGGAGATGACTTTGCTACGAGACCGCACGCACTGCACTCAGACAGAGCAGGAGATGATCAGCTGGTAAACATGAACTCTTGCTAAGATGGCCTTGCAGACGAATAAAATTATCACTTCAGCACAAAGAAGCCTACGAGCTTCAAGACCTATGGGTGGCTCTTGACTCCATGTTTTTCTACAGTAAGTGGTTGACACTCTGTTAACTCATACATACAGAAAGGAGAGTGGTCTTATAATGAAATAATACTTCTCTAGAATACACAAGGATATCAATTCTTAAAAACTACAACATGCTGTAACTAAACTACTCATGTGAAGTATTTGCATGTGGTCCAATGCCACAACTGCACATATTTCAAAAAACACTGAAGTCATATGTTTAGAAGTAAATTTGCTTTTTGTCTAAGCTCAAAGTATATAAAAATGACAGAGTATAGTAGCACTAGCTGAAAAGAATTATAAATTTTAATATGCAAGGGGTTTTGAACCTTATCATTCATTAGTCACTGATGAACACTTTTCAGCTCTTGCATGGTCTGATGGCTTTGACATATTTCTCTTTTGATAAGGCATTGCAAAGAATTTGGGATTACGCACAAACCAGTTGGATCAAATCTTTTTCATTCCATCTGAAGGTTGGAAGGCTGTTCGTGTTGAGGTGATGATTTACGTTTAAGGGTGTATAGGAATTTGTCAGGTTATTATTTACAACAGTCATGCTTGCCTGCTGTGCCTAATTTGTGGAATTGGTAAATTTGCTGTCAAATTTAATAATGGCCTGCAGCATAATGCCACATAGCCATTTCTAGACTGTTTATTTTTGTGTGGTCATAGAAAAAGTATCAGTTATGTTAGAATCTGTGGAATCTACATAATTGCATGGCTTGGGCTAGAGACAGTGGATACAACAACTTGAAGAATGGAGCTGTGGAGAAGCCTACTTATTACCATTCAGCTGTATCCAAAACAAGAATGTTTCAGTGGCTTGACATGTTCTTGGACTGTGGAGATATAATGCTTGGGTCAAGATTTTGGGAAAGGAGTGGTTGAGAATTTCCTGACAACTGACTTCACAAACCACAAAAAGATGTTTTACTCAGTGTTTCCTATGGTGCATGGCTAAAATTAGAGGATGAGATTATGTACATGAATATTCTGTTTTACTTAATGTTATACTATTGTAAGTCATCCATATAGTTAGAAGTGAATAATGTAACCTTACTTTAACTTCAAATTATCTGAAACAGGCCACAAGTGCATCCTCGAGAGTAATCTTGGGGCACAAGTACACATGCATGTGACCAAGTACTTTTTTTTTTTTTTTANTTTTTTTTTTTTTTTAAGCACAATCCTGACTTACCCCAGGGCGAACTGGAAAAGAGGCTGGAGCAGGATGAATACGTTATTAGTAGTTAACAGGTGGAGTGACATCAACTCCTCTCATCCCCTTTACAAGCAGGAGACAGTTTAATAGGCCAGGAGGAGAGTCCAGATTTGTTTCTCTTTGGGAGTCACTCATGTGGTTGAAATAATTGCACCCCTTTTTGACTTGACTACATTTCAGATGATGGGAAACACAGTAGCTTGGTGGCTAGCACTGTCACCACACAAAGAAGATCGTGTTTGAACCTGACTTGTTCCTTTCGGTGTGGTGTTTGCATGTTCTACCCACGTCTGCGACAGGTTTCCTCTGGATGAACTGGTTTCATCAAACCTCCAAAGACATGCAGGCTAGCTGAAATGAAATCTCTAAATTGACCATAGGTGTGAATGAGTTCATGTCTCTGTCAGCTATATGACAGACTGGCGGACTGTCCTGGGCATCCTCTGCCTCTCTTCCAGTGGCTGCAGGCTCCTGCTCCCCTCAACTCTGATAGAGAATGGATGGATGGTGACAGTAATGATGTCAACTTATTTTAAAAGACAATATCAGTGCTATTAGGCAAAGAGTACACTAGCTTGCATTAGAATAAAATGTGTTTGCATTATTAATTTCTGTTGCCTATATATTTTAATTTAAGGGATTAAAAATGTTTCATTCAGTTAGTTATACTGTATGTGGGTAGGTTCTCTATGTAAAATAATGTCACAGCTGGAAATAAGAGGAAAATAAGTTAGAAAATCATGTCTGGCTACATGATTGCATGTACCTGTATGCAGTGAACTACATTATTGGTAAGAATATCCCATTAATCAAAAGCAATACAGACTCTGCTTTAATCACATTACAGTGTTCTGATGTAGGTTATTTAAATCTGTACTAGATAAAAAAAAAAAAGACAGACAAAGNTACAGTGTTCTGATGTAGGTTATTTAAATCTGTACTAGATAAAAAAAAAAAAGACAGACAAAGAGGCTAAATGTTATATGAAAAGGTTCTGTGTATACTCTGCCAAAGCTATAAAAATTACTATTTTTGCTTGCAGAAAAAGAGGTTGGTGACAAACCACAAACATAATGTCATACCAAAATGGTTATCAAAACTGCACAGCACTAACCAATCTGCATAAATACAGCATCATCTGGGCCGCTCCACTCAGCTCAGTTCACTCCTTTGAAATCACAAAATTATCAAAGAAGCACAAGTCAAAACGATATAGTCACAATGTGATGAAAAAGGAACCACAATTGTGTTTTGCACTACCAGCAACACACAAAATTAAGAGGCGTGCAGATGATACTGCAGTTAATATACAGCTATGTAGAGAATATTTAGTATGCAGCCTGTAGGTGGTTCATGGCAATGCCTGGACCTATGCAGCTATCTAATCAGAACATTAGCATCAAATGCAGCAATGCCCTTTTGAACCTGTAATCAATTCATTTGTTGAGTCAATCTCTCCACTGACTCTTTCTTTTCTTTTTTTTAAGGGTGACAGGAGGCTGCGACCAATCACTGCACAGAACACTGGTCCATCATACGGCAAACAAAGACAGACAATCACACTCTAAACTCTCATTTCCAGTTTAGCTGACCTGCATGACCTGAGGCAAAATAATGGCAAATATGAGGAGAACCAGTGTTGAGGTTCAAACCCATAGCTTTCCTGCTGTGAGCCAACAATGCTAATCAGTGATCCATCATGATGAAACCTTTTCCTGGACACTGAAGCAGGCCTGCCGAGAAGACTAAATCTCTCTTATGGAGAGACTGAGGATGGAGAGACTGAGGAGGAGCTGGAGATGATCAGGCATGCAGCAAACCTGAAGCAGTAATATACAACAAACTGTCCTTGAGCACCAGACACTCCCTGCCATCAAGGTGGAAATCAAGGTGAAAATTGGCACAAAAACACTCAGTGGAAGTACTGAGCATCATTTGTTAGCTAATTATCAAGGATGAGACTGTGTACATGAAATATGTATTCAGTGAGGATGATGTCAAAATTGTTTTTTTTTTTTTTTTTTTTTTTTTTTTAAATGCAGCTATGAAACAGTGACTTTTAATAGGGAGAAAACATTTTCTGGGCCTACTTGAAAAGAGGTTCCTGTACCATTTATAGACAGAAAATTATGTGGGAAGTGTTTCAGTTTTTGACAAGCATAATTCCCCAAAGGCTCTATCTGTGGCCAAGCCTATTTGTCTCGTTGTCTCATTTTTTTTTTTTTAAGTGCCATATACTGATAAAATGTGAACCATATATTTGCAATATAAAACCAAAGGGACCAATAAAACTACACAAAATTGAACTGCACAGAAACCTTGTACAAATGTCAATTAGAAACTTCACCTCTTATCTCTAATGTGCCTCTGAGCCTGCCAGTTTGTTGTGTCTTTATCCCCTCTTTGGACTTTCAAATCTCTATTTCTCTCAGAGCTTTGAGGGTGTGTGCTCTGACAGAATGTCAGGCAATTAAACAGTCATGGCTCATTGAGCTGGAGGTGCTGCTCCTCCAGGCTCCTCGTAAGCAACAGAGGAGATGAACGCAGACACTCCCTGCCATCCCTCGTGAATTCTTTCACTCTAAAACTTAGTGGTAAATTCAGACAAGAAGTTCTTATCAAAGGACATTCTAAGCCATTGTCAACTTTTACAAACATGAGCAGTATCACTGTCACTGCTAATTATCTGTACCAGAATATAAACGAGAATTGTGCGTGGGACGACAAAGATGTGCTGGGGAGCAACGCTCTCGCGGGGAATCCAGACGTCCCTGTCGCTGGAAAAACAGATAGAAGCTGTCACAATAATAACTGGCTGAATTACGGAGAGCTGCTGTTCAATGAGACTGACACCTTTAGAGAACTGCAGAGTGGCAAGGAAAGTAAACAGCAGGCAGCAGTTTCAGTGAAGGTATCCACACTGACAGCTGCTTTGGGTTTAATTTCAGCGATATTTGCAGGTGTATCAGGCCTCTGAAGAACTGCACATGGTTGAAAACTAGATTTGAACTTTCATTATGTTGAAGCTAGAGATAAAGAGAGGCTGTTCAAATCCTGTCCACACTTTCCTGTCACCACAACTATAGACTGGCAAGTCTCCATGGATATAATACAAAATATTATAGGAGACTATACAAAAATAAGAGGAAATGCTCTTCTTTGTGGAAAGGTTGTAAAAATATTGTAGGGAACTCTCTTTGGTGGAACTGAGACTATGAGACTGAGACCAATAAGTGGGTTCTGGCCTGATCTGGACTGAAATATAGTTTAATCCAGACCAGGAACAAACATTTCAACACAACTTGACCCAGACCACCTTTGAGTGACACATCATTATCCTGTTTCTGTTATCTTTCAGCTGCTCTTAGCCACAGTTAGCAAGCTCACTTTAACTCTGCAGGACCATGACATTGAGCAATTTTAGGACATTTTTCTCAAGTTTGCTTACCCATCACACGTTAGGAACTGGTGTTTCACAGTTTCATGGTTGGCAGATGGAGGTAAGTAGCAGCAGCAATGAGGAGAGTTCACAGAATTTTTGTGGTATCTACATCACGTCATCCACCACCATTATACACTGTTAACTCAAGAACCCACCCATTATTAAGGTTATGTTCCAGTGTCTGAATATAACTTCTGCCATTCTTAGAGAATACTAAATGTTGGAAGAGATTCTGCCACTGTTCCACATCAAAATCAAAAACTGTTCCACATAAGTGCACGGCCTATATTCAGTTTAAAACTTTACTGAGTTATGCAGTTTAAGGTCACTGTTATAACAACCACCTAACACACTCATCCATTTCTTAACCATTTTGACAGAAAACTGACCAATATAGCACTTAATTTTTAAATTGTAGAAAATAGGCTACACAGTGAGGAGTATACTGGAAAGTTTAGCAGATTTTAAGTTTAGCAGGATTGACAAATTTGAACTAGGGTTCAGATATATACATACCTGTATCGGTAACAGGTGTAAAGGTGAATATATACACTTACACAAGTGTGACTTTTAACTAAAAGTTCAGCATTGTATCAGAGCAGGGTCTGTAATGGTTTTAACAATTTTATTTAAATAGCACTTTATTTTTCACACAGAAATGATAAAGCACTGTACTATAAACATAACATTTAAAAATAAAATACATACTCTATCCCTCATTTTATAGTATGATGTAGTTGCTAGTATGTCATGAGCATTGTCAAAGGTGAAAAACATGAGGTTCACACACAGAAATCAATCACTAAGACAAACACATAGGTCCTAAACTGCCCTGAAAGCTTCGTTTTTGTGGCCTTTTACTTCTGTAATGATGTTCATTAAATTTACTCGCCTAGATACCACATTAGACACAGAAACAAAGTATGAGGCCTGACACACTGACTAATTAGAAGAGAGCAGGCTTTTATGGAGGGGGTCTTAAAACGACAGTACCTAAAATACATTCTTTTCAGTCAGTGTGAACTTGCTGCAGCAAGGGAGAATAAAAGCGGATTGATGAGGTTTTTTGTGTGCATTAAAGCATTGCAAAGGTTTCACAACAGATCCCTAAATGAAAATAAGTATAAACAGAACTATGTATAACATGTCCTCTTATAAACAAAAGAATACTATCTTTTTAAGTTGTAAATACAGTCAATGCAATGCATGGCTTATCTGTTATTGAAGACAGTTGGGCAATAACTTAATTGATATGTCGTATTCCAAGAAACATTGACTCAAACACATTCAGAAATGTCACGCTTGGAGAATAGAGTTTTGATTCATAGTCTGAAATAACTGGACCTGATCCAAACAGTTTTTGGCCCTATTACAGAACAATACAGAAATGCCATGATTTGCAGCTTCTTGTGACCACTGTGATCGTCTAATTATATAAAGTATTGCTAGTGCACACAGATATTGATAATGGCTTTTTTTCCTGCTGAGGTACTGGTCTAGTTATCGTAAGTCAAAAATAAGCTCCTGTCACTGAGCTCCATCTTGTGGGATTCTCCATGCAGGCTAATTGCCCAGTTATTCATGAGCAGTCTGGAGCCCTCATTTCACTGTACCATTAGACCAGATGTTGGCTGCAACACTCCCCCACCAAATCTTTACAGCTCTCTCCTCTGCCAGAGCTGCTGGAGCAGGTCACCTGCTGATTGGTTGGCTTCCTTGAGGAGTTGACTCTATTAGCTAAGGCAATGAGGGTCTTGGTCTGTGATGTGTCTAGAATAGATATCAGGTGTGAGGAAAGTATGTGTTGGATCTCCAGAGAGAAATCATCACAAGATGAGGATACCATGGAATGTGTTTAATACTCCCTGCAGTTTTAGCAACTAAAAGCCAATGCTTTGATGCGATGATACACAGCAGTATCCACGATTGAGCTCTGAGGACTTCCAGCTTTACAACTCCTAATAAATCAAAGATGAGGTACTCGTTCATAGCAAATTCAACAAGTCTAGGCGATACATCATCCCAAGTGAGAGGAAAATAAGATGAAGTTTCATACGTAGCACTTTGGGTACTACTGGTATTTAAATGCCAGTGCTTGTCACTAATGCATACAGTGCAGTTCTATGTAACCCCAACCACACAATCAGAAATCATCATTGTTTCAGTCATGATAAATAAAACAGAGAGGTAAAAACCAGATAATCTGCAATTGAAATTCATATAAAATTCAAAGCTTACACTGTGTTGCATCGCACTCCAAACAATCCTCTGGTTTGCAGCATAAAGGCAGAGAAACAGAAAGCCTTAATTAATTCAGAGTAGGTGGAAAGAGTTGTTGCTCAAAATACAACTGCAGCATCATACATCAAAAATATATAGGAAGGAAATTTGGTTGTGCAAACAAATAAAAAAAATTATCAACAAATTAACAAATAAAATTATCACTTAATTTGACAAAATAACTCGTTATTGTGGGATTCCAGGAGCCAGAAGGCAGAAATTACTGATTTTCCGTTCATTTATTCATTAACTAAGTATTAACCTTGCAAGAAGCATTGAGGCATTCTGAATGTCTGAAACAACACAGGCAAGTCTTACCACCCACCATTCTACACAGACTAAATACTGTGAAATAAATGTGATGCTTTTAGAAGGGAAACAGTAGAAAGGCAGATGTAAAACTCAGAGTTTATGAGAAAATAGCTTTAAAACAGCAACATACCTGAGATAGAATTTGAAAAGAGTCAGACTAAAAAGGGCTAGAGGGGAGAAAGGAAGGGCACTGTGCAAAGGTAATCCATGATGAGAACTGTCTTTCAGCTGAATTGGACTGTCAGCGCCGTGTTAACCTTTACCCTGATGCAGCATTTTAGGTTTCAATGTTGTTTGAAATGGAAATCTATGTGTCAAGTTTCAATACGACAAACGTGCAACTAATCTGATAGAAAATAAAGGTTTGCTTTATGGCAAACAATTGATATGGTCAATCCCATGGAATCTATTCATGTCTTTTTTTTCTAAGTACACATAGATAAGAAGGGCATAGAATGTGCACCACACCTTCCACTGCCTCTTGGGGTAAAGCTGTTGATTTGTTAACAAACACAAATCGATAGGAGGGCCTGAATGGAGGACAAGTACAAAGAATTAATTTCCGGCTGCAGGGGCTTACGATGGCAAATCACCAGCTTTAATCAACAGTATCAAGCCAGAAAGACAAATGATGTTTACACTGAACCTCTCGCCTGAAAACAGCAACATTGGCTTTGTCTTCTTACCAGTCTGTCTAAGCTTGTGCCAGCTGCAGTGGTAGGCCGCTCCTCTGGGCTGTATGGTCTGAAGCGGGCGTTGAACACATCCGAAACACCACGGGTAGACCTACTCATTCCTGAGGGTTTTGGCTGGCCACAGCCTTGAAAAACCTGCAATTACAATAACATGGGCACCCAGTCACCAGGGACCAAAACTGCTTTGGCTGCAGAAAAACACGATGTTTTGTTAAGGGCTTGTGAAGCATTCATCCCACATTACCGGCATGACAGCGCTTTACATCAACTCGAGGTAACCACTTTGATAGGTTATTCAACGAGGCCGTGCCCAATGCTATTTAAGACGGCAGAGTTAAGTTTTTACTGGGTTTTGGGGAAACGCAACATATAATTAAACCATAAACAAAACTGCATCTATTGCATGAGAAAACCAACAGAACAATTTAGCTTTCAATTGCAACTGGCATCCAACAGTGTGTAGGCACAGAAATGTCTTCACAACCACCTACATTTTTTTTCCTTTCTACAATTTTGTGGGCAAAGAAAAATGCAAGAAATGCATTAACTACTGTTAGTTGAACTAAGATTATCTGACCAAATTGAAACATATAATTCAAACACAAGACCTAAACTTGGACATAATTAGAATGTGTTGCTCTACACACCTTAAACACATCCTGTGTGAGTCACACTATGCTCCTCTATTAGCTTCTGTTTTTGTGAACTGTTTGACTCCAACAACCTATTCAGCGTGTTAGTTTTGTTCTCATGGGAAGAAACTTAATTGACATACCCTGTAGGAGACCTGGGCACTGTTATCTTGCATATTCATGATGGCCTCCGAAATCTTGACATCAATAGGCTCCATGACAGATTCGATGTTGAAGGGCCCCTCCAGCCTCTGTGCCACCAGCAGCATGGCATCTGTGATAACAGGGGTAGAAAAAGGTGGGGTGTTAGAGGGAGGGGAGCAGAGGTGCACAGAGATGCATTCAGTTAAAGTAATGCTGAACAGACCTTTATGTGTTTGCAAGTGATCACTCATTCACATATAAAAATACCACACATACACTTTTGCATTTTGCACTTTTATTAGGTATCTTAAACATAAATCCACTCTGCTTTACTCAGGAAATTCTGTCAATGGATTGCAACTGACATGTCTCTCTGCTCTGTCATGTTTAAATAATATTCACAGTGTGGGGCTGTTCATATGCTAAGTGATGCACATTCCTATTGGCTATCTTGTCTGAAGTGGCAGGATACAATATTCACAGTACTATTGCTGAAGTATTGTTTAAATGGTGCATTTTCGAGTGGGAAAAGGGAGCTCTGTGACAGCACTTGTGAAAGTGTTATTGTGCAAAGCATGAAATATTTTAAAAGTAAAATGTGATTATCGTTATCATGCCAAAAAGAGTGTAGAACATCAAGGCTATCAACACACACACAGCACACAGTATGAGCCTATGTTGGACTCTAGTTTAGTCACGTAGGGCTGTATTCAGAGTTGGAGACTTAAGTGGCCCAAGTAAGTGGAACCACGCGAGTCAAGAGATCCGTAGAGAAAATTACACATCTTCAGAGTTGCACTATGTAAGCGCTTTACTCAGTTTCTGGGCAGTAAATTCAGATTATTAAAATCAGCTGCGTCCAGTCTATGCCTCTGAGGTTGCCAAGTTCTCTTTTGTTCAGCTTCCCAGGAATGATTCCAATTTCAGGAATTTTCCAGTGTGCCCAGTCTGCCCCTTTAAGCACCTGCCTTTAATTTCCCCAATATCTGGAGGATATGAAAAGGTGGATATATTGTATACATTGATATGTGTTGAAAGTGCAGTGATCAAATCAAAATAAGAACAAAACAACTGACAAATGAACATAGTAGCTCACCTGAGAGGAACATTAAGTCCTCAGGTAAGTCTGAGGTCTGAATATAGAGGTGAGCAATTTCTGATAATTGCTCCGACTTATGCATGGGTATCTCATCTCTGAATATGACCCATACAGAACAGTTCCCTTGCTTTTTCCTGACTTTTCCTAATTATTTTAATAATGAAAGATGCAAGACATTTAAAGTAACAACATTATGGCCTTATTATATACTGTACATAGCTTCATAGCTTCCTTCATAGCTTCATAGCTTCCTTCCTTCCTTCATAGCTACCTACATAGCTTCTGGCACCAAGGAATCAGCTGGTTTCTCCTCAGTGTTTTGCACTAACCCTGTTTGACAGACCACAGTCGCCACCTTATATGACATAATTTTTTCTTCACAGCAGATTACATATTTATAACAAGTTGATGCTAATGACAATTTGAGTGACAGAATTCACTGTTCACTAAGCCCCACCCCCTTAGTTATGGTTGTCAAGTTTTTGATGCTAGCATAGCAAGTATGGAATTTTTGAAGAACAGTCGTAAATTTACCATGTGACATTCTTTCATGTAAATCTATTGTAACTTGTTGTAACCTATATAATAGAAGAGATTTGTGCCACAATATGGATTTTTCCAGACCGCATATTCCAGACTGAATATAAATTTTAATACACATCACCCTGAGCATCAGTATGACTGTCTGCATGTTATCCAGGGTGGCTTTTAGCTTCGACAATGTCACTAATAGGCAGTTAGTACACAGGATCCTACATTTCTCTGAAAATTGAAACATATGATATTACTTTTTCCTTAGATGAAAACATCATTCATCTTCTCACAGCCTTTGCATCAAATTCAGTGCTCATTCTCAATCTTTTCTCATACTTGCAGTTATGGATATTTACTTGTTCCTGCCTCTGTACTGTATCACTGTGTTTGAGTATACAGTACTTCAAAACACTGACAGCTAATTGTGTCACTGCTGTGCACTTTGAAATATTGCTCATATTTGCAGACTTTTTTCAATGTGATTTTAGATGGGTTTAGTTGGTAATGAAATCGTGCACGCTGTTTGATTCATTGCTTGCTTTTCTGTTCTTGTGGTTTTGCATACCAAGCATCACTCTGCATGTTGATGAGATGGGAAACACTGACAGACCTGATGTGTTTAGTTGCAGTTGCTAAATTGTAATTGGACAATCAATGCTCAGAGGAAGGGTTTAGTGAAGGGTCAATTTCAAAGGGTGTTACAATGCTGAATTTTGTTTAAAAAATATATTTTCATTGAGCTGGGATTTTAAGTGCAGAGCAGTTTAATGTCTGACCTTGGTCATACATGGTCACAAAGTAAGTTTCAATTTGGTTAGAGATGACACACCTGTTTCAATGACAAAGGAATGAAGAAGGCACAACAGTGTTTGGACCTTCATCTTTGGTCATACTAAATGATAAAAAGTAAAGCAGTTTCACTGCTTTTCAATACTAATCATTAAAAGGCCATAGTTTTGATCAGCAAAGTACCTTGTCTTGCCTTCCGATTACTATATAATTCCTCTCATCACACCCCAACACATAGTTACGAAGCAACCATTCTTCTGCGGCAAATTTAATTTTATATGTATGTATATAAATAAATAAATATGTACATCAACTCAAGTCAAGAAAATTCAGTTATGCAGGATACAATGAATGGCATTGGTGAGTCATTGATTTAATAACACTTTAAATAAGCGGAACACTTTGAGCTCTTATTTATCTGCTGCAGGCCATGAATACTATAAGGCCAAAGGCTTGTTATTATCCCTGTGTGGTCTAAAGATGTATGGCCTAGTTGCACAATAGACTCTTTTCATCTCCACAGTGCCCTTTTGTTTATGTCACTTTCAATGTTAAATCACTGAAGAAAATACGGTACATTCAAAAAGTATAGTTATAGCTGCGGTGACAGATTCTCAGGCTTTGCAAAACAAGTTAGACAGATATTGTACATTTGCTCTTTAGAAGATGGCTGTAGCTGATATTACCATGAAACATGGACAAAATGCTCTCAACCCTAGGAGACTGCTTTTTATATTAATGTGTTACTGTCATTTTAATGGCAGTTCTAAGATTGAATGGTGTTCCACAGGAGGCTGGACATCTCCACCATATTTTAACTCATGACCGAGCAAGTCCCAGGTCTGGAGGCAGTGCTTAGACCTTCTGTCAGAAGTTCATCCATCCTCAGACCTCCCAGGACAAGACCTCACTAGCAGGCTGTCATAATGACTCCACAATTACCTCCCTCCCAAATAAGGTCAACATGTCATTTGGAGGCTCCAGAAACGATGACTCCTTACTTACTCATTTTTCCCAGCTGACTTAATCTACATTGAAATGCACTAAGCAGCTTGATGTTTGGTGAGTGTTACCTTTAGGATGGACTTATTTTGGCTTTCTGTTCCTACCTCCAGATCAATAGTATAATTTATTCCCAAAATGAGAAAGCACAGATAATATCTGAGAACACAGACTACGATTTGAGTGAAAAGGTAGATTTAAAACCATTTATCTGACAACAAAGGACTTTAATTCGAAAAAAAGCTGATACTGTAATTTGAGAAAAATATAGCCAAAGACTTACTTAAAAGGAAAATGGGAAGTGAATGTTGTGTTTAAAAAAAAAAAAACAAAAAACAAAAAAAACTCAAATTACATTACACTTCTTTGATAGCAGACTTGTCATGGCTCAGTTCTCCTGGGACCTGAGACGCTAATGGTGGAGGGAAAGAACAGAGATGTTAGTTCAACTCCAGCTCCATTTCCTTTCCAATTACTTTGAAGGCTGAGCCTTTGAAGAGCTCTTCTATTTGTTTACACTTTGGATTGCAGACTGTGATGCAGGATGAGATTTTTACATACAGACTACAAGGTCAGTGTACTACTGTGCAACCATATGGCCCTAATGAAGGACGACACTTATGGGCTCGACACACAGTAGGTGACGAATGACAGCAACTGACAAAACTCATTGCCCCCATGTGATGGGCCGGACACACGGCAAACGATGCGTACAGTTCCAGAGCAAATTGTGGGTCTCACCATGCTTGGTGAATGATGGTTGTCATGGAAACAGACAACAAAAGCAGAACAGAAGTAGCGCCAAAACATAATAAAGGCAGCCCCTTCAAAAATACAAATAAATATTAAGCATAAAAATTACTGTAAGATTTTGCTGCAATTATTTCTATACATACACCATATCTGTTCTGTTAAAAACTAATTTTGTATGTTTTCACATTAATATCAAATCAAATTAAAAGGCACAGTCTTTCTTTCCATGCAATCATGTAAGCATTTAGCTTTAACTGTGTAATAGCAAAAGAGAAAATCCTTGCATATGATATGTATTGATTGTTTAGATTGGCTGCTATGTGAGGCCTTTTTTATGTCTTTATACTCTGCTCTGGAGATGTCATAGAAAATGGGGAAATCAGAGACAGCTATATCAACTTTTAATCCATGTTTATCTGCAAGTGACTAAGCAGTATACTTTTAGCTCATTGGTCATCAATGAAACCCCTACTGATTGGTCATTGTCAGGCAAAAGCGATGAAAAGTTGAAAAATTTTCAACTTTCTTGGATCATGTCGCAAGCCTGTATGTGCACGTGGACATGCATGAGTGCAAAATCTCACAAGCTCGAGCATTGCGTGTCACTTCGCTGGAGGAAATTTGCAATCATCACCTCTTTGCACTGGTTCATTGGAAATGAACAGAGGAGAGATGACATCGCCTACCATGTGTCGAGCCCATTAGGCTGTGAGCAGCTGTAAATTGCTTTTAGCAATGTGTGCTACCCAGATTCTCTACTTTGCCACCACACTCAAATTTTAACCAAATTTATCTTTGACCTGTCTGCAGGTGACCTTTCTAATATAAAGAATAACTACATGATGTAAGTAGAAGTGGGAAACCAGTGATGGAGAAGCTCATGAGTAGTGTAGAGTGGGAGCACAACACAAATTGATGAAGCTACCAGGGCTTCGCTAGTAATTGAAATGTCATGTTAGCAGCTAATCTAATATTTGTAGATAATTTAGCTACATCCAAAGCTAACAGCGCTTTCTGTTCCTTGTGCCGGACAAGGTGCAGAGTGTTGGGAGTATAGTGTGGTTGGCTACACTTACAGCAGCACAGTTTTACTGCTGATCATACGTAAGCATCTTTAGACCTGAACAACAACAGAAAATTTTACAAAAAAGGTGAAAGCTGAAAAAAAAAAAAAAAAAAAACNAAAAAAAAAAAAAAAAAAACCCTCCTGATTACAATGCGAATCATTTACCACAGCACTGTCTGTTTCCTGATGCTAAACTGCATTAAAACACATCATGCTTTGTTTTGTGTCTGTCTTTTCAGAATATTTTTCATTCGGCATTGCCGTACAGTTGTTTGAAGTGGTTATGATGTAAATGCATGCAACTGCCTCAGGTATATCTTCTTACTTTTTGACAAACACTCAACAAGAATCTCAATTTTCAAGCATAGGCCTACAAAATGTCAAGTGCGAATACTGAAAATTTAGGTCAAGGAGCCAACAGGGAATAAGTCATATCTCACAATAAGAGAAAAGAAGAATGCCTCAAGCATGAGAAATCATGGCAATCTTTCCCAACCATAGTGACTTATCTGCAACATCAGATGGGCTCAACAAACACATGGAGCCCGGAACTTTGTCTCCTTACCAACTGAATGAGCAAGGGAGCAAATAGAGGGGTGAGGGGAGGGAAGAGTGAGAGAGAGAGAGAAACAGAGAATGAGAGAGACAAAGAAAGAGAATAAGAATCAAAGTGGGGGAGAGAATGGCAAGGGTGATTGGGTTGAGTCAGGCTGGGTACTGCTTCCTCCCAGTGGGAGAGACTCTACTACATGTGGAAAACCATACAGTACCTACATGGTGAATTAATGACTCTCATTTATGAGCAGTACATGAAGTCTAGTCCACTGTGGCATGGCTGCCACTGTCAGCCAAATTTTCCCCGCATCCCTTTTGGAAAGCTGAGATAGGCTACTGGCCAGCCAGTGCAAATCTTGTTATCTTCAAGATACAGACACACAAATTGAGCCATCTTGTCTTATTTTGAGATGAGGTTTTTAAAAACAATGACCGAGAATCTGCCTCATTGGGTACTGACATGTAAAACTGAATGCAAATATTTTGTTTCATATTTCAGTTTGTGATATGAAACATGCTTATTTGCACTGTCTTGCTAAACAGCTAAAAAAAAATCTGAGGAGGTAATATTACTCTGGGCTCTGCCTCTTTATCGAGATTGATGTCCACTTAAATTCAGACTATGTCAGCCAGCGGCAACCTCCAGGAGACAAGGACAAATAAGGAAAGTGAACAGGCCCATCTATGGCTCTTTGCCTCTGAAGAGATCCACGGGATGAAAAATGGCTCGGTGTAATTTGGACTCTGTAAAGCATAGCTCATCTGTGGTTCAGTCAACCAACTAATGGTGCAATATGAAACGGCAAAAAAAAATAAAAGAAAATGGAAAGGCACAAAAAAAAAAAAAAAAANAAAAAAAAAAAAAAAAGCATATTGTCCCTCTGTCACAGCTTGTCCTGTTGTCCTGATTAAAAAAAAATGTCCTTGACCATAAGACGATGTGAATGGACACAAACACACAAGTACATTACACACACATACACAGATGCAACCGCCCAACCTCATACATGTCTGCATTTTCCTTCATCTACATGATGTAGAATTGTATGTTTTTAATGCTCTTTTGAAATAAGATTAGCAATAAATCAGCACACTGAGAAAACTGTGAATTAAATTTCCTTCAAAGCTCTATGAGAATAATAAATTCTTCTTATAAAAACCTCTTCAAATAGAAACAGAATTTCTCCATGGCTACAGCAAAGCAGTTGATAATGTAGATCTTCCCTGCTGACCTTCAGAGACTTTTTAATGGCAGTCACATGACAATATGCATTAAGAGTACTCTACTCATACAAGGCTTACAAAAGCATGCCCTGATTATACAAGTACATGCACAACAAGTCAGACATTTCGTTTTTCTATGAGCTGTGATGCATGGAGTCTGAGACAATGCGACAATGTGACTACAGATCTTAAGTTGTCTTCCTACTGTGAGCTGCACATAGCAACTACTGGCAGCTTGTTCACAGCTAAACTTGGAGAATCAACCTCGTCCTGACAGGTTTTCTCTGTGCTGCTGTAGAAATAACCTCACATTAAACATATACCCATGAATATTCAACAAAAAGATCCTCACTAAAGACATTCTTCTCTGCTCAACTATATGATAAATGTAACAGCGACATGAGTGATACTGAAACATTTAGGGAAACTTGGAAAAAAGACATTTTATTCAGGCTTTACAAAGAGTTTTTTTTTAATCAAATGCCTGACACACCCATTAACATATTATTTCCATTACTACTGTATAAATTTGCAAAGGAGTAATAACACAGCACTTGACAATCTGCGTACCTTTGGATCTGAGAGCTTTATACTTGGGCAGCACTGATACTGTACTGCACTGTTAATGAAACTAGGCAGCATAATCCAATAATAAGCCATTTGTAAGTGGATCCTGTTACTAATGGGTTTGGAGATGTCATGGAATTTCAGTCCGTGGATGTGACATGAGTGTTTGAACTGCTTTGCCCGTAAATTAGATGAAGAAATCCTTCCTCCCAGGCTGAATCCCTTTTCTCTTTGTAACAGTCGCATGCTTTGGAGCACATCAGTGTCACAAAACCCAGATGTGATCTGGACAGACTCAACAGCAAAGCAAAGACAATGATAAGCCTCACTTGTCATTAATACAACAGTTAAAATAAATTTCTCTCTTTTTGCTGATCTGTAAATGCACAGGTAGGAAATGAATCAGTACTAAGGCTTACTCAACCTCAACTTCCTTTAACTATGAGTGATTAAGCTAGCAAACAACTATAAAACAAAATGGAAATCAGTGTTGTCGTTACAGATGCTACAGCATGTAACACCTGAGCAAGAAACAATGTTCACTGTCTGCAAAAGATCAGTGGGCTCTAATATGTCTGTAGACTGATTTGGTAAGTGTATGGTACAAGCTGTGCCTATACTCCACTGACAATAAATCCTTAATGTGTTTGGAAAGCATTCTAGCAATGCCTAGCTCATTAAAACTGGTAATTTTCTCTCAGTTTTCTTACTGCTGAAAGCATTAATGACTTCCTAAGAGTACTATTAATGGCAGCCACAGCACAAACACAAAGGATAGATGATTACTTTGTATGTTCTTAACCTTGTGTCCATGTGTGGTGAAAAAGACCACAAAGATTAGGTAGTGAAACAACCATTAAAATCTATTTAACTCCAGGGGTGTGGATGAAATGGCTTTCAGGCACCACTGTTCTAAATCAACACTAATCAAAGGTGTGTATCTTGTGGAAATTCAAACCTCACACAAGAAGGAAAGGGGCTAATGGAACAGAGGGTGCAGCATACTAGCAAAATGATATCTTGGATAGCATGCAGTTGGAAGTCAATGATGGCCAGTCATAAGAGAAAATCTGCATATTCACTTAAACCTTCCATTAGCTCTGGGTGATTTGAGTATTGGCTGCTGAAGTGCCAGCATAAAAACCTGTGGCTGGATGCTTCATTCTGCATTTTGTTAGAGTAGAAGCTCTCTGATACCCAGCTGATGTCATGTGCTGGGTGTCAACAACCAAATTCTTTATAATATAGAAAGCAGAATGAACAAACATAAATGATCTTTTTTTTTTTTTTTTTTTTTTTAAATTTATCTTTATTTCAGTCTTAACACATAAAGTCAACATAAAAACAAAGAGAAACAGAAACATCTCAACAGCGACCGAAAAGGTGTAGGCTGAAGCCAAGCTTATTATGCCTACCCTTATCAACATCTACACAACACCATAAACATAAATAGCATGTACCTATAGGCGGTAGTCCATATTATCTCAACAAAATTTGTATAATATTTATTTCCATGTGTCTTCAAAAAAAAATATTATAAATAAAANATGATCTCAGACCAATATTTCCTCATATTTTTTCAAAATGTTCAACTTAAACATTTTCTTAAATTTAACCATTATTGTACATGTTAACTCATCTTCAAGCTTATTCCATAAATTAATCCCTTTAACTGAAATACATCTGCTTTTCAAATCTGTTCTTACTTTAATTTTCCGAAACATATGACTTCCTTTAAGATTATAGCAACTCTCTCTCTTTTGAAAAGCACTTTGTATATTCTTTGGTAACAGACAATTATACACTTTATACATTAACTGAGCAATAGCATAATCTACAAGATCATTCAATTTCAATATTTGTAATTTAACAAAAAGTGGGTTTGATTGTTCTCGATAATTACTTCTGCTGATAATTCTTATTGCTCTCTTTTGTAACTTAAAAATTTGATCGA
>VXCM01007993.1:0-17500 GCA_014773175.1 Lucifuga dentata
CTGATGCATCCATGAGGTTCTTGTGTCTCTTCAGAAACTTATTGCTGCCAGAAAAACTACTGTTACATGTTGTACAGTACACTACTGTTGAACCTGTTCAAAGTAGTGTACTGTGAATCTTAATCTGTCATTGCTTTAGTACTGGAAAGCATCAGAGTTTACAGTATTTAATTGTATTTGAGAAAAACAGTAAATTACTGTTAGGAATTGGCCGTAATTTTACAGTAATTTTTTTTACAGTGGTACGTGGATTATTTTCAGAAAATCAGAGGAATACTATGAGAATACCCAGAAAAACAGGGTCAATTTACTAAAATAAATTGATGGAACAACAACAGGGGATCAGCTTATATACGAGATTGGCTTATACTCGAGTACATACGGTAACTTCACGAAAAGATGCATGAAAAAAAATTTGGCCTATCAGTCTGAACTATACACTCTGAGCTGAACGTTAACAAAACATGCTAACAACAGTGTGGTACTAAATTTAACATTTTAACACACAAACTCTTGGTATGTTAGAATGCGTGTTTTAGCATTAATATCAAAGCACAGCTGAGCCTAAGTCCAGCTGAGCCTGAATTGTCCCATTTTTCTCTGGCGCCAGTAAAGATGTGAGAATATCAGCCTCTTCATATTTCATCCATCCATCAGTTTCTGCTTTCTGGTGTGTAACAATGTAATAATGTAATGTTTGTAATATAAAAACCACAGAAAGGTTTTGATTGGCTGGCAGGTGTCAGATGGTAGGAATGAGTATTAATATTCTCGCTTCTTTATATTGTCCAACAGTTTTTCATTGAAGTAACCAAGATTAGAAACACATTTTTATACTTTTGCAGGAAAAATAGCAGTCATAAGAATTGTGGGCTTTTGGGATTTTAAAAATTTTTTAAAGATTTTTTTTATTTTTTTTTTTTATCATATGATCATGTTAACAGATGTAGGGCCATAAAAGCACATTCATTATACACACCCATATGAAATGAAATCCTGACCTGCTGCTCGACAGTGAACGCACCACAGCAAGCTCATTAATGTGAAATGCTGCTGAATCAGAACTGCTGCCTTTCTGTCTTTACACTGCTTCTGTTTATTATACGTTAGCTAAACACAGGAACCGTCCGCCTGAGTCTCTGCAGCTCTCTGTGAAGCGCTTATGATGAAAACATGTCAAAACTCAAAATTCCAAACCTGTAACCAACATTATCAAAGTTTAACCTGTAAACCTCAGTAATCAGATCTGATCAGTTTCTTATGAGCAGTTTAAACTGCAGGATATGCTGAGCTTTTACTTCATATCAAAAACATAATCAGGTGGAAAATGTGCTCAATTTATTTACTGAAGTAAAAGTCAAACCAATTTAAAAATTGAAGGTAAAAGTAACCAATGTTAAAAGTTGTAGTGAAGAAGAGGAGAGTTTAGTGTTTCTGTTTGAGGGTTTTAGGGATGTTGACTTCAGATCTCTTACAGAGGAAAAATATAAAGAAAGAAGGAAGCTAAGAAGCATAGAAAGTAGAAATGAAAGTGGGAAAGGAAGAAAAAGAAGAAGAGATGGTTAATGTTGAATGTAAAATGTGAAATGAAGTGGAGGAAAAGCAAAAATTTTCCAAAAACCTGATTTTCCAAAATGGAAAATAAGACACCAGTACTGTAAAACTATAAGGTATAGTACCTGAGTACAAGTACATGGACCTGGTTACTTTCCAACTCTGTTAATAAGACAATATGCATGTATGTGCACGGACCAATGCACACGTACAGGAGCACATGCACGCATGAACAAACGCATACACACATGCACACACACACACACACACACACAAAGAGTGATAAGTGAAGAAAGCTGCAAGTACTGACTCTTCTCTCACGGAAAACTCCTGAGAATTTATACAGCAGATAGCTACATCTGTTCACATTAACACACTCTCTCTCTCTCTCTCTCTCTCTCTCTCTCTCCTTCTCCCTCTCTCACTCAGAAATCCATTATCACCTACTCCCAGTGTCCAGATGGTTGGGACAGACACCAAATAGCTGCTAAACTACCAGCGTCCCCCAAAGGCCCCCGCTCTATAAGCTCAGCTGTGTGTGTGTGTGTGTGTGTGTGTGTGTNAGCGTCCCCCAAAGGCCCCCGCTCTATAAGCTCAGCTGTGTGTGTGTGTGTGTGTGTGTGTGTGTGAGAACTGCCTCCTCAGCATTAGTAACGTTACATCTCTGTAGCACCTGTATTTTCTGATGCCTTCGTCTTTTAAAGACATTTTCAAACTGTTGACCATGAACTGAGCGTCTCATTACATGAACACGCTGTGACACAAACAAAAAAAAAAAAAAAAAAAAAAAAAATAGCTTCCGCATTATTGTGTTTCGTTTTTTTTAAAACCATCGCCGCACAAATGCAAAAACCACCTGAAACTCAAGCTCAAGCTGATTCACGGGTGCAATGTTCAAATCACAAAAGCTGAAAGTTTAATCATAATCTGTAAGGAAAAACAAAGGAAATATAAGACAAGGAAACATAAGAGGTGATCAAGTAGCCAACTGATATCCCCTTGTGCCCTAAAATGATCACATGATGCAAGAAGATGCCGTTCACTAGCGCGGCATCTCTCTCATCCCAGATTTATCCTTCACATCTCTCCATCCTCGTCTTCAGCACATTTAGGTTGTTGTTATCTTTCATGCCACTCTACCTTCATCTTCAGCACATTTAGCTTATTGTTATCCTTCACATCTCTCCATCCTCGTCTTCAGCACATTCATCTTGTTGTTATCCTTCATGTCTCTACTGGTTTTTATTTGTACCTGTTCTCTCTATCATATAGCTTCTTGTAGACCATTGAACATTTTTTGATTCCACTTACAGTATATAATGTGCATGTATGTGTATGACTGGATATACAGTATTTTCGTGTGCAAAGTCCTTTTATGTAAAGGTGACAAAGTGATTTCTCCCGCTGGGGTTTAATAAAGTTAAAGCAGTTTTCCTTCTTGGTCCGACTCATTTGGGGAGGTGTGAAGACGGCAGTCACACTCAAGCAGACCAAACAACCACACAAAACCTTTTCAGCAAGCGGTCTCACTCACAAACGAACACATCAAGCTTTCTTAATGAACTGGAGCAGCTTGTGAAGAATCGTTTTGACACCAGAGACAACTCTGTGCTCGTGGTTAACATGAAGCAAACTCCACCTTTAGCAAATCAAACGGATGCCTGAAAAGGTGGTAACATATCATTCTTACCTAACGTGTTCAGATGAACATGTTGAAGGTTAGCATTGTCTTCTCCACATCATGTGAAGCAACATGTGATTTTCCACACATTGTCTTGAAGCCGAATTCAGCTTCTGCTGACGTAGTTTGTTTGGTAAATGGACCAATCATGTATGTCGCAGATGTTTTTTATGAAGAGAAATGTCTCCACAGGTTGTTGTTCACATAACCGATGAAAACGACTGCACACCTGAGTTCCTCCACTCCATCTACACCAGAGACAACGTCCCCGAGAGCACCGCACCAGGAACCTCCCTGCTGCAGGGTAACACATACACACACACACACACACACACACACACACAAGTAACGATTTAAACTTCACTGCATAAAGGACCATACCGACAATTTTGCATGTATGAGCCCAATATATAAAATCTGCATTCATGTTAGTTACTGACAACCATTTCCCGAAATATACTACTTTAGCAGTAAATTTCATATTGTTTTTCCTACCTTCCAGTACACTTTAAAAATCTACTTGAAGATACTTGAAACATGCTTGAGATACGTGGTCCATCACAGCGAGCAACACGTCTATTAGGTATTTTTGAAAAAAATTATTTAACTGAACCAACACAGAGATGCACAGAAGATGATGTATGCCTCCACCAGGAAATATAGTTCCAGGAGAAGACGACTTTTACAGAGAAATTACAGTAAAATGAGTGTGCCTTCTATAATCGTGCATATGTGTTAGCAGGTGACATGCTGAATTTTAAGGTGTGTGTACCACCTGAACATATGATTTTGAAAGATAAAGGGATTTGAAAAATAACAAGAAAACTAAACTATGGTTTTATATTTTGGTAACTGGTTGTCAGTAACATAACATGAACGCAGGTTGTATTAGGCTCAAACGTGCAATCACCGGTATGGTCCTTTAAGTGCTACACGCACAGGTATGCAAACTGATCTGGTGTAAACTAGTTTGCACACCAGCGCTTCACATCTGAGGTGTGCGTGTGTGTGTGTGTGTGTGTGTGTGTGTGTGTGTGTGTGGTGTGTTGGCTGTCTGCCGAGCAAAGCCTCACTGAAGCTTAACTGTTTGATCTCAACCAGTCACCAGCAGCTACGACAGATGGCACACACACACACACACACACACACACACACAAACACAAACGCGCAATATTCATACATACATTCAACAGTATAAAGACTAATTTTTAAGTCTCTCTTCCTTCTCCTCCTGTTCTCTCTCTCTCTCTCTCTCTCTCTCTCTTTCTCTCTTTCTCTCTCACTCTCTCTCTCTCTCTATGCTCTTTCTATGTTTTTCTTCATCCTTATTTTCGTCTTCTGCCTCCCCCTTCATCTCCTCCACACCATCTTTTTCTCTCTCACCTGTTTCTCTTCTTTTCCTCCTCTTTTCCTCTATTTTCATTTCATTCTTTCCTTATTTCTCACATATCTTCATCTCCTCTCCTCCTCCTTCTCCTCCTCCTCTTCCATTGCTCCTTTTCCTCCTCTCCACCTCCTTGCCCTTTCACTTCCTGTCTTCTCCCTCTTTCTCCCCACTCTCCTCCCTTCTTCCTCTTTCTCCTCCTCAGTTCTGGCCAGGGACTGTGACTCCGGCGTGAACTCTGACCTCTCTTACTTCGTTCATGGAGGTGACTTTGACATCACATCAGGGGGCGTGGTCAGCCCTGCACGCCACCTGGACTACGAGCGACCTAATCACATCTACGAATTTTTGGTGGTTGCCGTGGATGCAGGGGTGCCTCCCCGTACGGGTACCGCCTCTATCCGCATCCGCGTTGCCAATAGCAACGATGAGGCACCCGTCTTTTCCCAGAGCATGTAGGATGATCTATCTATCTATCTATCTATCTATCTATCTATCTATCTATCTATCTATCTATCATTTTTATTTTTCTATTCATACTTTTCCCCATCTTCAATTTTTCTCTATAATATTCTGTTTTTCCATTGCATTATCAATTCTATAAAGAACATAAAATGTTTCCCTCCTTCTCTCTCTCTCTCTCTCTCTCTCTCTCTCTCTCTCTCTCATCACCATGAGTGCCTCTCGCCCACCGTGTCATTCTGCTAATTATGATTTTTGTCAGTCTATTTCTGATTCCATTTTTCTCTTCCATCTGTTTTCAGTCCTTTTCACCTGTCATCTCGCTCCTCCCTGTCTTCCTTCTTCACACCTCTTTTTCTTTTGTTCTTCACAGTCTTTCGTTAATTAATTGCATTTCTTTTTTTCTCATTTAGTTCTCCTTTTTCTCTGCTCCACTCCTTCCTCTCCTGTCATTTCTCTCTCTCTCTCTCTCTCCCTCTCTCCTCCTCCTCCTCCTGATTTTTCTTTTTCCTTCTTGACTCTCTCCTTATCATCTAATCCATCCCCCGTACTCTCTTTTCTCCTTTTTCCTCTTTTTTTTACTTAACTTTCTTACTTTGTGTCTACTTTCTTTCTCCTCTCCACATCTTTCCTCTTTTTTAGTCTACCTCTTTGTGTTTTTGTGTCTCTTACTCTCTCTCTAAATGTCTCTCTCTCTCTCTCTCTCTCTCTCTCTCTCTGNCTTACTCTCTCTCTAAATGTCTCTCTCTCTCTCTCTCTCTCTCTCTCTCTCTGTCTCAGTTATAAGACCTTCCTCAGTGAGGATGCTGGTCCTGACACACTGGTCGCTATCATCCACGCCAATGACCCGGATGGGGACGCCGTGTCCTACGCCATCACCGGTGGCAACGAGGACAGCAACTTCCTGTTGGACAACCAGAAGGGTGAGAAGGGAAACAAACATCAGAATCTCTCGCTCTAGTTTGAACAAAGCCAGTTTACCCCCTGGAACACGAACACACGAACACACACACACACACACACACACACACATGAAAGTATTTAAATAATGCAACCATGTCTAAGGAGATGAATGAACTCTGTGTGTGTGTGTGTGTGTGTGTGTGTGTGTGTGTGTGTGTGTGTGTGTGTCTGAGGCTTTTCATAGATAAAGTTCATGTGTTGCAGTGTGATGTGTCGCTGCGTTTTGCATGTTTATGTGTTTCTCTCTCTGTTACTTAAGCTTAAGCCTCTGTGTCGCCTTATCACCCAGCATGCACTGCTTCATTGCTCTGCCACACACACACACACACACACACACACACACACACACACAAACACACACACACACACATGCATGACAGATATAAATATTCACATTTGCACATAAATGATATATTAAAAAACCGCTTCTCTCCCTCCCTCTTTTTCATGTGTACACACACACACACACACACACACACACACACACACACACACACAGCAGATGGCCTTTGGCTCTGCTCAACTGTTCTGCTTTGTCACTTCAAAGCGTTGTGAAGTATTTTCATGTAGATGTGATCTCACCCTCCCAGCCTGTGTGTCTCTATTCATGCTGCTGCCAAAGCTGCTTGTTGTTTGTTTGTTTGTTTGTTTGTTTGTTACTCTGTTATGGTAATGTGATGGTGATTGTTAGCACAGAGAAAAGTATGACATTGTTTTAGGACATCATTAGAATAATGAGATAAGCTCTGTCCATGCAGTAAATGCACTGATATTTTTTTAAAATATCAGTGTGTTTATTTTTTTTCTTTTCATCGTTATGTCTGTGTTGACTTTATTGACATGGTGTCCATTTTGAACAAAAAGCTAGAGAGTCAGGTCACACTTTGCTTTCTGATGTTATTTACTGAAAAATTTTTACATATAGGTTTTGGTTTGCTTCTGATTCCCTCCAGCAGGAAGGTTTAGCCATGTAAAAACATTCTCTCTGCTCATTGGTCAGAAATGTCAGAACAGGAAGAAGTTACTGTTACATGGAATAATGTTAGAATGTCATATGTTCCTAGTGTTAGTCATTATTTTGGCCAAGTAGCCAAACTATGGCAGCAGAAGCTGAATTTCAGGTGTTAGGAAAACCACGTGTTGCTTCACATGATGTGAAGAAGATGTGCTGCCTTCAGACGCTGAACATACTGAGAACATACAACAACACGCTAGATGTTCATCTGAAGATAATAATGATAATAATAACTTTATTTAAAAACAGAGTTTAAAAAGTGCTTAAAACAGACAAGTTGAACACACAAACAAATTACCTTTAAAACCAAACAATAAAATGGAGTCATTCCTATAGCACACTAGAGCACGTAATGGGTTAGGGTCAACACACTCTTAATGTGTGTTAACAGAATATTGAACTGTGGAACATAGGACCCTGGGAACAAAGGGCTTTTCCACTGTCAGGCCAAACGGTTCTGAGCACAGAGAGGAACGGTTAAAAGGTGTTTCACCTGGAAACGGTTTGGTGTGGAACGCTTACAAATTGTGCCCAGCACGATTTTCTCGGAACGGATAGACGACTGTGCTCAATGCAGCAGAACCGTTTGGGTAGGCGGGCCTAATGATGGAGGAGTTCACTGATTGGTTTACATCAGTTTTGTGACTCCGCCTCTGATAGCTGAGTCATGAGCCAAAAGATAAGTCGTGTATTTTATAAGTGAAGCCTTTTATTTTAAACGTCTGGCATAATTTTGTTGATATGGAGTATAATTTTCAGCGATCGGTGCAGTAATCTCATCTCCTCGCGGCTGCATTTCCAAACAGGAAATGTGCTGCTTTCCCTTGCGTCACTTCCTGTCTGGTTTTAGCAGCATCACAGATGGAAACAGAAATGGTAATCATTCTCATGAGTCTGGAGCAGCATGGAAAGGTACGATGCGGCCCTGCTAACCATTTGGCCCGACTGTGGAAAAGGCCGTTGATACACTCCCTAATAAAACAGTAATAAATAGTCAAGAAAAGAAAATAACCCAAAATATGAACAGTTATCACAGTTAGAGGAAGGCCACGCGATAAAAGTCTTCAGACAGGTTTTAAAAGAAGACACAGTTTGCCAAACTGAGGTCCTCCGGCAGGGAAATTCCCCATTTTAGGGGCACGAGCAGCAAAGGCCTGCTCACCTTTAGTGACCAGGTGAGATTTGGGAACCACCAAAAGGTTCCTGCCAGAGGATCTCAGACAGCGATCCAGCTCATAGAAAATTACAAGATCATAAATATAAGCAGATGCCTGATCATGTATGACTGTAAAAACAAGTAATAAAAGCTTAAAATCAAATGAACCATACCAAAGGTTAAAATATCCCGAGTCCCATTGAATGGAACTAAACCACATAGATCTGAAAACACCTGAAGTTATCAGGATATCTCAAACAAGAACACATTGCAGTGAAATTTGGTAGAAATTTAGGCCGTTGGTGGTTTTATTTTTGATGATAACTCCACAATGTCACCTGTTATAAAGCACTTTAAGTTTTGGGTGTCCTGAACCATGAGGTGTACGAGGGAAAATGGTTTCTTAGATTTCTTGGTTGAATCTATCTGTATAGGCCACGCCCATTTCTGCCTAAACAGCTTTTCCACCATTATATTTTTTCACCACTCCTACAAATGGCGTCCAACCTGCACCAAGTTTGGTACGCAACATCACCTTTTCTGATCCTATATTCCATTTACCAAATTTACACATTCTTACAGGTGTGACATATCTGACGTAAATGAGTGTAACACGAGAACACAACATGCAGTTACAGCCAAATTTAGATTTAGGGGGGAAAAAGGAAAAAAAGAGAAAAAAGGAAAAAAAAAGATTAGATAACATGTTCACATCCTGTATGTATTTATTCATGCATTTATCAATACATGTATGAACGATGTTTTTTACTGAGATGATGCACTTTGACACGTGCGTCCATTTTATCTAAACATCTGTATGTTTGATATGTTTCTCTGACTGTAGGTATCATCAAGCTGCGTCGGAGTCCTCCTCCCAGACTGAGGGGACCGCAGTACGTCCTCAACATCACCGCCACTGACGACAACGCCTCGGGGGGGCCGTACCCGCTCAGCAGCTCCGCCCAGGTCATCGTGGGAATCAACGACATCAACAACAACAAACCTGTCTTCCATGAGGTAAACGACAGGAGACGTCGGCTGGAAGCTCCGAGTCCAGTTTGCTTTTCTTAGCTTGCAACGCCAATTTCTGAAGACGTTGCAGCGCATTCTTGTTCTCTCCTTGTGTTGTCCGTTACCTCACATCTACATGGCGCTGGATAAAAGCATCTGCAAATAAACATGTAAATGTTTTCTTCATGTTTGTTGTTCAGAGTTACGAGGAAAGTTTCTGTCGAGGTTGAAGTTGAGACAGTGGAGTGGAAAAAAATAGCTTGAAAAGGTTTTACCGTTCATCCAAAAGGCTTCTTCAGTTGTATAAGTGTAGCAGGAACAGTTAGCGATGAAACCGTTCTATCGTAGGGTCTTTTGGGAATAAATGTAATGCCTTTTCCCGCCACAGTTAGAATCCACCTTTCTGATGAACAAAGAAAAGTTTTGAAGCTGCTTTTTTTTCAATCCAATCATTCAACTTCAACATTCTCGACATTTTACTACCTGGATGACTGAGACAAGCCTTCACAAACAGCAAAATCCCTCCTCTGTTATCCAACTGGACAGCAGTCTGAAAAATTGCAGTCATGTAGGAGTCTCTTTGTAGTTCATTTGGAGCGTTTGTTTGGACCCCAAAGTGTTTCCCCCTTAAGTTCGGTTCATTTGGACGTATATGGACATGGCTATCAAACTCAGTTCTTCACCAAAGCAATCGGTCTGAGACCACCTCCTCTCAGCGGTCTCAGTCTGATTCCAGTCAAACTGTGGAGCACTTTGTTTGTGGTGTGAACATGATCCTCATTAGTTTTGAAGAAACACTGAGGCAATCTATTGATCTATTGGTTGATACAGTACTGGAGAAAGTCAGATATCCAGAACACTTCGGTACAGCTGTGGTAAAGTGTGTTTTTTATGTTATACGCTTGTCAGATATCCACTAAAACCATTAAATGAATGTAAAACAATCTTAAAGGACAATACCACCCATTTTCCGTGCTTGAGCCTAATATATTCAATTTTCATACATGTAACGTTACTGACAATCATTTCCCAAAGCATACNGAGCCTAATATATTCAATTTTCATACATGTAACGTTACTGACAATCATTTCCCAAAGCATACTAAAACAGGTGGTATGGTTCCTTAAATCAACTTGTTGATACGTGAAACATTCTTGGGATAGATAATCCATCATTACCAACAAGACGTGTATTCAGGTATTTTTTAGAAGTTACAATTTATACAATAAATAATTTTAGCATATAAGTGCAATAAAAAGTGTGGAGTGAATGTATGCCTCCACCAGGGAATATAGTCCCAAAAGAAGACCTGTGTTTATGGAAAAATTTAAAGGACTGTGACTTCATAAGCCTGCATAACTATTAGCAGGAGAAACATGGATTTTTAAGGTGGGTGTATCTCTTGAATATTTGATTTTGAAAGATTAAGAGATTTTGCAAAATATCAGGAAAGCTGAAATACAGTTTTATCCTTTGGAAAATGATTGTCAGTAATGTAACGTATGAAAATTAAATATGTTAGGCCCAAACATGCAAAATGGGTTGTATGGTCCTTTAATCATCATTTGAGCACCATCAGGACAAAGCTGAGATCTTCACAAAGATTTCATCCTCTCCAAATTCAACACTTTATTTCCTTTTCTGCTCAGTGCCAGAATTATAGTCTGAATGCTGCCGTCCTGGAAAACCAGCCACCGGGGACGTTTGTCCTGAGAGTCCAGGCCCACGATGCAGACATGGGGGTCAACGGAGAGGTCAAGTACGGCATCATGCACCGAGACGGCGTGTCGTCTGGATTTGACATTGATTCTGACACTGGTAGGTTTTAAGGTTTCTATTTTTAAAAGCCAGAATAGAAGCTGCATTTGTCAAAATAAATGACTTTAGACGCTCAAAAAATCAACCAAACTTTAATTCAAAACCAAACAACTGCGCACAGAAGGATGAGTGTAACGGTAACCATGGTAACTCCTGTTGCTGTGTACTCGGCAGGCGTGATCAGCACCATGGTGAGTTTTGACCGGGAGCGTCAGAGGGAGTACATGCTGTCTGTGACGGCCACAGATCAGGCCGAGGAGCCGCTCATCGGAATCTGTCAGATCGCCGTGCTCATCGCCGACCAGAACGACAACGACCCCAAGTTTGAGAACAGCCGCTACCAGTGTGAGTGTTACTACAGATACTACAGTACAAGTACCCGTAACACTACTTCTACCAGTGTGAGTGTTACTACAGATACTACAGTACAAGTACCCGTAACACTACTTCTACCAGTGTGAGTGTTACTACAGATACTATACACATAGTATTACAGATACAAGTATACATAACACTACTTCTACCAGTGTGAGTGTTACTACAGATACTATACACATATAGTATTACAGATACAAGTACACATAACACTGCTTCTACCAGTACCTGTGTGTGTGTGTGTGTGTGTGTGTGTGTGTGTGTGTGTGTTACCATAGATACTATAGTACCAAGTACAGTACCTTTAACACTACTTCTAAACACTACTTCAATGTGTGTGTTACTTAAAATATTATAACTCAAAGAAGCATTAAAGGACCATACCGGTCCTTTAATACAGGCCCCTTTCCTGCCTGAATTCATTTTCTTTCTTTCTTTCTTTCTTTCTTTCTTTCTTTCTTTCTTTCTTTCTTTCTTTCTTTTTTTTTTTNTTTTTTTTTTTTTTTTTTCTTTTTCATCATCTCAACTAGCTCAGTGTGTGAAACACGGCTGTAACACGCTCCTGGTGAAAAGGCTTCACTTATGGTTCACCCACACTAACACTTCACACTGTGAGGCACTGTGGGTAAAACTGTCCACTAAAGGGCATGTCTGTGGTTTAAGCTTTACCAGGTTTTACAGGAAACGGGTGGAGCCTGAAGACCTGTGCTCCTACAGATCTGTGTTTGTTGTCATCTGATAATCCTGGAAAGCTGTTCATGCTGATGAAATCTTATCACGGGTTCGTGTTTGTTTATCACGTGTGTAAATACGTGTTATGATAAGCATTGTGTCACAAGTTCTCCTCGTCAGATTACACGCAGAGCGGCTCGTTAACTATTCAACAGGCAGACGGAATGTTTCTGGGACATGCGTTCATTTACGTGTGTGTGTGTGTGTGTGTGTGTGTGTGTGTATGTGTGTGTGCAATTTAATGTGACAGTATGTAGTAGAGTATGAATGTCTCTATAAAGGTGTTTGTGTGTGCAATTTAATGTGTGTATAGAGTATATGAATGTCTCAAGAAGTGTGTGTTTGTGTGTGTCTGTAATTTAAACTGCATATAGAGCATGAATGTCTCGATAAGTGTGTGTTTGTGTGAGTGTAATTTAAACTGTGTATGGAGTATGAATGTCTCTATAAGTATGTGTTTCTGTTTGTGTGTGTAATTTAGTGTGTGTATACAGTATGAATGTCTCTATAAGTGTGTGTGTGTGTGTGTTTGTATGTGTGTGTGTGTGATCCTGCACTAATGGAGCTCGCTTTAACCAGCATCTTGCTTTTGTTGTTGTTGTCAGTGTTAACAATTATCAACAAAGCCGGCCTTTATTTCTTCCCACTGACTCCGCCCCCCGGCTATAATCGGCAATTATTTGAATACCGGTTTTTATTAAAGCATTTACGATCAATTATGACCCAAATAAGTTGATTTACAATCACATAATCTGTCTGTTTCAATCTAATTAAGGTATTTATGGGTCATTGGAAAAACGTGATTAACATACACAATACTTCATTTATTGCCAAGTAGGTTTTCACATACGAGGAATTTGCTCTGGTGCTTGGTGCTCAGGAAGGAAAAGAAAAATATATACAATCAAAAAATGTACAATATACAAGGGATACAGGATATAAAATGTACAATATACAAAGATTGTACAATATACAGGGGATGTGCCATTAAAGCTGATTTATAAAAAAAATACAAAAATATTTAAACTTGAAAATATTCATGCTGAAACGACAAACAGCATCATTAATCTGAGAAGTGAGCAGCGCGTGCAGATCATTTCTGTCTTTTCCGTCCTCACGCTGAGGCTCTGCGCTCTGACTCACATTACACTCAGCAGGATTTGTCATTATTATACGGCTGAATTCCGTCTAGCGAGACCCACAAATGTCAAAAGGACATTATTGTTGACATAATGCTTGAAATGCAGTATTGCTTGCTGCGGGAGGAGAGGCAGCAGAGCCCTCCTCCGTGCTGCAGGTCTGATCAGCGCTGACACGCGTCACCGTCAGCAGGATTGGAGGTTATATTCACATGTTTAAAAATGCGTCTGTTGACTTTGCACAGCGAGACCCAGAAATGACAAAATGAGGCGACACGCTGCTGACTCGACAGTTACCGTACGTACATTAGAATATCTGCTTACCATCACATAACATGATCGCAGCCGTTCCATTACCTTCAGGCCAATTTAATGACGCTCAGTAAACAGGCTTCAAGCAGAATGAGAGGAGGAGGAGGTGGAGGCTCATCTCTCTAAACACACAACAAGTACACAAAAAAGCAGCCAGCGTAGTCACCATACAGGTACAAAGACAGTACTATCAGCAGCCGCAGCTGAGGAAGTAAAGTAGCAGGCACAGTAGTAGTAGTAGTAGTACCTGGTATTAGCAGTAGAACTAGTTTAGTTTTCGTAGTAGTAGCAGGTAGCAGTAGTAGTATTAGCAGCAGAAGTAGTAGTTTCCATTGTAGTAGCAGGAGTAGTAGTAGTGGTAGTAGTAGTAGTAGTAGTAGTAGTAGTAGTAGCAGCAGAAGTAGTACTTTTGTAGTAGTAGTAGTAGTAGTAGTAGTAGTAGTAGTTGTAGTAGTAGTAGTATTAGCAGCAGAAGTAGTACTTTTGTAGTAGTAGTAGTAGTAGTAATAGTAGTAGTTGTAGCAGTAGTAGTATTAGCAGCAGAAGTAATACTTTTGTAGTAGTAGTAGTAGTAGTAGTAGCAGCAGAAGTAGTACTTTTTGTAGTACTGGGTAGTAATAGCAGCAGAAGTAGTACTTTTTGTAGTACTAATAGTAGTAGTATTAACAGCAGAAGTAGTACTTTTGTAGTAGTAGTAGTAGTAGTAGTAGTTGTTGTTGTTGCTGTAGTAGTAGTAGTAGTATTAGCAGCAGAAGTAATACTTTTGTAGTAGTAGTAGTAGTAGTAGTAGCAACAGAAGTAGTAGTTTTTGTAGTAGTAGTAGCAGTAGTAGTAATATTAGCAGCAGAAGTAGTAATTTTTTGTACTACTAGTAGTATTAGCAGCAGAGGTAGTACTTTTTGTACTAGTAGTAGTATTAGCAGCAGCAGTAGTCCTTTTTGTAATAGTAGTAGTATTAGCAGCAGAAGTGGTACTTTTTGTAGTAGTAGCAGTATTAGTATTAGCAGCAGAAGTAGTACTTTTTGTAGTAGTAATAGTAGTAGTATTAGCAGCAGAAGTAGTACTTTTTGTAGTAGTAGCAGGAGCAGTAGAGGTGGTAGGCGTATGTTCTCCACATGCAGTATCCTCTGTGTGACCTTTAACCTCTCTTCCTGCACAGACTTCCTGCGAGAGGACACTCCAGTGGGAACTAGTTTCTTGCGAGCGGCTGCGCACGATGACGACCAGGGGAGTAACNCACTCCAGTGGGAACTAGTTTCTTGCGAGCGGCTGCGCACGATGACGACCAGGGGAGTAACGCAGCCATAACGTACTCACTGTCCAATCAGAAGCCAGCGTACCTGCACATCAACCCCAGCACAGGCTGGATTTATGTCAGCCAGCCCATCTCACAGGTCAGGAAGCTTTTATTCTGACGGGGTCATCTCTCAGTCAGGTTTCACAGAAATCAGGTTCCAAGCTGGTAAAATCAGCAGTTTGAAGTTTTTCCCTGCTTTTTGTCTGCATTAATTCTCTGATATCTGCGTCATAATCCTCTGATTTGCAATTTTTACTGCAGATTCTAGCAACTTCCTGCGACTTTACCTCTGTAGCCTGACATTATTCGATACAAAGGCTAAAATGAACAAGGGTGGTGGTGGTGTGTGTGTGTGTGTGTGTGTGTGTGTGTGTGAGAGTGAGGAAGACAGATGAGCAGAGTGCAGCAGATGAGGAGGCTCGGTGCCACGAGAATGTGAGAGATCGGATCAAAACTCACTATTTAAAGGACAATACCGGCCATTTTGCATGTTTGAGCCTAATATATTCAGTTTTCATACATGTTATGTTACTGACAATCATTTCCCAAAGGATAAAACCGTATTTCAGTTTTCCTGATATTTTGCTAAATCTCTATAATCAAAATCAAATATTCAAGTGATACATCCACCTTAAAAATCCATGTTTCTCCTGCTAATAGTTACACAGCCTTATGAAGTCACGGTCCTTTAAATTTTTCCATAAACGCAGGTCTTCTTTTGGGACTATATTCCCCGGTGGAGGCATACATTCACTCCACGCTTTTTATTGAGCTTAAACACTAAAATTACATAACTTCTAAAAAAACCTGAATACACGTCTTGTTGGTGATGATGGATTACCTATCCCAAGAACGTTTACAGTATCAACAAGTTGATTTTAATAGCAGAATGAACTGAAACCAATGGAGGTCTGGAAGGTAGGAAAAACATTTTTAATTCACCGTTCCAGTAGTATGCTTTGGGAAATGATTGTCAGTAACGTTACATGTATGAAAATTGAATATATTAGGTTCAAACATGCAAAATGGGTGGTATGGCCCTTTAAATAAACTCATTTATCAGCTGAGTGGGCTTATCTATCAAATTTATTGATCACTAGCACATGTGATCAATAAATGATGAATAAATGAATGAAACACATCTTAATTTTTGCGTGATGTTTGTTTTATGAAGCCTGTAGCTTCCCTGACATGTAAATAAGGAAAAATAAGAGGCGTTGCAATGCCTCTTTCAAAGCTAATGCTAAAACACGCTGCTAACAGGTGTTTATGAATGAGGGAACATGGTTCCATATTTGCTCATATGAGCAGTGTTAAATTTTATGAATCTAGCCTCAAATCTTTTATTTCTCTCTTTTTTAAATTAGCAATGCAGCATTCCGCTCGCCAGACAAGCTAAATAATAAACACAACAAAATCTGGGCACAAATCTTTTAAAACCAACAGTTTCCATCAAATGCTAATCATAGAGCCTTTTCCTGACTTTCTGAGACGGCCTTTAACCCCGTCTCTCCCCCCCCCCCCNCGCAGACGTCCAGGATCAGTCAGCAGATCGTGGCGTCAGATGGAGGAAACCGCAGCAGCTCGGTGGAACTGACCGTCATCATGACAAACGTCCACAACCAGCCGCCGCAATGGGAGCAGCCTGCGTACTGGGTGACCGTGCCTGAAAACATCGTGCGAGACGCTAAGATAGTGGTGAGCACAAATCTGGATACTGAGGTCCACAAGTACTGCACTTTGAATTTATTAGATTGATTCATAGCAAGATGGCGATGATACAGAGCCCTAAATGGACATGGTAGTATATTTTTTTTAACTTCTAATTTCTTGTGCGCATACGTATGGATTCCAGTGATATAAGTACCAAAAACCATTTCCGGTATGACTTCATGACGCGTAGAAACACTCCATGGCAGCAAGCCAAGATATATTTGCCGTTTTGAGATTCTGAAATATATCAGACAGTAGCATCAACCCATTAAAGGAGCATATGCAGTTACCAGAAAAGGTTTCTGGTGCACACAAGAAACTACCTTGTGAGAAGGGGCGGGGCTAGAGGCAGGCTTATGGGGCTTAAGCCCTGGATGTTTTCCACAAAGCCTCAAATCTTTTTCTTAATACTGCGTTTTGAATTTTCTGCAGCAATTTTGCATTTACCCAAATTCAAAGCCAAGGCAGAACCATAATGTTGTGAACAGATTGGTCAGACTGAATTGGTGGACAGAACAGATGGAACGTGCCTTATAGTGGCGCTGTTTAGATCATTGTAAAGGTTTTCGTTTAAAAAGATTTTTACCTTCATATACAATAATAGTACTTGTTAAAAGATGTAACGTGATTTGTTGCATTTCTTAAACAGATGTATTAAAATTTATATTTAGCTTTGGTAGATATAAAATAGCTTTGACTATCTACCAAAGCTATTAGCTTTGGTAGATAGTCAAAGACTTATTTTTATTGTATGGCCTTCCCCTAACTGTCGTAACTGTTCTTATTATCTGCTTATCTTATTTTATATATATTTAATTCTTTTATAGTGGCTTAAATTGTTTTAAACTGTCATTTCATTGTGTGCTAAACTCGTCTATATTGTTAAG
>VXCM01007994.1:0-32207 GCA_014773175.1 Lucifuga dentata
TGCTGAGTTAGGAGCCAGGCAAACCAAGACATGGATGAAGCTTTTCTGCAGTTACACATACATGTATGAGTGGTAGAATATGCATAAACATTAAATATATGTTTAAAAACATCAAACATGACAATTAAATATATTTAGCTGGGAAAAGAACAGGATAAATGACAAACAATATCCAACAATTTTTGTTACCAAAAACAAATATATACACATAAATATGAGAGATAAAATATGTCCAAAAACAGTTCACATCAGACCTGATAATCAGATCTGAATTGTTAGTTCAGAAATTTAGTTCAGAATAATAATAATAATAATAATAATAATAATAATAATAATAATAAGATGAGTAACAAAGGACATCCAATAGTTTCTGTTACCAAACACAAATCCCATTAAATTCTGTTAACAGGTAACAGCATAGCCTCATGTCAGCCACCTGCAAAGATAAAGTACAGTTTAAACATATTGTAAACACATGCAACTTTGTTAAAATGATTTTTCTAATTATGTACATTTGTAAATCTGAAAACAAGATCTTAACTATAATACACCCCTCTCACTCTGCACAACAGAACAGTTGGGTGGGTTTTTATAACAGGTGTAAAGCCTATTGCAGGACAGCGGCAAACACGTTGAGACATGCGCACAACAACAGTGGGAAAACAATAGCATTAATACAATTAGTGTTTGTGCAGTTAGAAGTGGTAGAAGGTGTGTTGATTTTCCTGTTGATACTATGTCATTTGAATGAGCCAATGTCAGTGAGATACTGAAACACATAGTGTACTCAGGATATGCCAGTAAAAGTGAGAAGTTAGTTAACTTCAGTCTCAAAGCGTTGAACAGAGATCATCAAACATGAATGTTATTTTTCAACATATCAGATTTGTTTCCTTTCTAGTTGCTTATGGATTCATAAAGTATATATAATAATCTTATTGATAAGATAGTGTAGCAGTTGGCACTATTTTTTTGTGCACTGCAATAGGGTGGAGCATTGCTCAGTTGTATTACCCCGTTATTTCATGCACAATTAGATCACAACATCCTTAAGGTGGCAAATAGGCAAACAGCAGGCTGTGTTTGTGATTTGCATTAAACTGATTCTGAGTTTGATTTTAATTTTAAAATCAGAAACTTCCTCATTCACTTTTAATAATCTACTAATAACTGTGCAGTATTTTGAAAAAATGAATTAGTTGAGATCAAATGTTTCAGTATTTTATTGCATTATTAGGAAAATGCTCACAATCCTCTCATGAGAGGTAATTCAAAGAAAAGAGGATGGTGTAACATTAAAAAAAAGAAGTAAAAATCTGCAGCTTTTTCAGCCTTAAATCCCCCTCTTCATCAGCCTGGGCCTGTACAGTTGAAACTCTGTGTGTCATTTCATTGAATTATACAAATTAAATGATCAAATCCAACAAGAGATAGTGTTTGCAGTTGGTATCAAAGCAATTATAAAAATAATAATAATAATAATAATAATAATAATAATAATAATAATAATAATAATAATAATAATAATAAAAGCCTTTAAAATTCAAATGTTTGAAATTTGTGTTCATACTTCAAATTCTATAAATCATAAAGAGCAACAAGTCCAAGAAAGGAAGTTTATGTACTATATTGCATCCATTACAAGCAAGCCTGTGTCCTCTATTTATCCAGTGCAACTGGTCTGTGCAAAGGTTTTTGTGAGATGCAACTATGTATAAACTGGTGCATAGTCATGCTTGACATGTTTATAGGTAACATGCACAAACCTAAATGTATAAGTGACAGGTTCTCAACTAAACCCCAGCTTTTTCAGATTGAAAACAATAACTGGAGTATTTACATAAAACACAAATATGGAAATACCAAAAAAGAGAAGGAAGACTTACATTTGATCTTTGATAATATGAATCCCATCCTTTAAAAGTGATGCGCTGGCTATACTACACATTCAATGATATAAGACAGACATTCCCTCTCTTCTTGCAACCCAATTCTTTTCACTTCATAGTCAAAGTAGACAGTTTGGACAGTACATCACAGGGACAAAGAGAACAAATATCTGTACAATCAATCTAGGAAGTATTTTTGAGGGAACCAAAGTTCCTCAGTACACTAACACATTGAACAGAATAGAGACAACACACTGCCAGACTAGGAAGATCACTCACTATTGGATAGTGGTCATTTCATTTTGGAAATTCATCCTGTCAGATTAGCCACAGAATATACTTGCTTCATGTGTTACATTTCTTTTAAAATTATCCCAGATTTAGATGTATTTAACTATTACATGGAAAACTGTATTGTGAACATGTAAAATAAGGTAATTATTAAGTTTCTTGGTCTTCTTTCTGGCATAATTGAGCATCCTCAAAAAATCACTGCTTGATCTTTACTCCATTTAGGATATATTCAGAGCTAAAGTCTGAGCAGAAAGTAGACCTCAGGCTCTGAGGCAGGGTGGGAGTCTGAAGGTGGAAGAGAGTCATCAGTGTAGTATCGATCTCCATAGTGGTCCGCATATCCATAGTGTAAAGACGTACAAGCTCCCTCAGGAAGTCCCCTGTCCTCCAACTGACCAAGGTAGCCCGCTATGTAGGAGCCAGTAGAATGTCTGTTAACTGATGTGTTCTGTGAGGCAGGTTTATTCCTCAGTACCACCCCACCAATACTGGCAGTACTATTGATGACCACCCCTGCCCGAGGCTTTAGAATCTCCTGTTGTCTTTCACGGGCACGGCTGTTGATATGACGCACACGGCTTTGGCTCCGAGAGGATAGGCGACGGGTGAGGGGTGGAGGGGAGTCATCTATAGCTATTCTAGTTTGCTGTGGCTGTGATGGTGGAGATTTTGCCACCTGATCCAGGGGAGACTGGGGCCTATCTCTGTCACTGTCATCCCCCTCCAGACTCACAAGCTTACGCAGCTGTTCTGTAAGTGGATCACAAGACCGTGACTGGGACATTACCCCCATGGTGCCAACTTTCTTCTGGTTTCTCATATGGGGAGTGATGAAACTGCGACTAATAATGTGATATTTACTCTGGAAGTTGCATGATATGTCTTCAGAAGTCAAGTCTCCCAGGGACTTGGATTTGCAGGGGTTGGTGGCTGTGGAGTCAATGGGACCAGACTGGGAAAGTGCTGACAGACGGCCTAAATTAGGTTGGATTTCAGGCTGAGTTTGGTGCCTATTACTGAGGAAAAGCTTTTGGTTCCATGGCTGTTTTGTGGTGTATGACTGAGTCTGGCTTTGGTATGACTGCATGTAATGAGAGGATGAAGACTCGGAAGAGGGTGTGAAGCAGCCCAGGTCAGAAGTGGGGGAAGACAAGCCTGTGTCCCTACAGAGACTTGTGGACACATCAGACAGGCCATGGATATTTTCAGAAAAGGAAGAACCATTATGACAGTACTGTACTTGCTCCCTCTCCATCTTTTTATATCCAGTGCTATCTTTATAGCTTCTCTGGTTGCCACTGTGGCTCCTCTGTTGAGTGTAGGACCTGCTGAAGTCTTTGTTGTTAAAAGTCTCAGGGTTTCTCTGAAGAATTGGGTAGCTGTTCTGATGAATTGGACTAGGGTTGGGGGCTCTGGAGCTGATGGATTTGTGAAAGGGAGAATACTGGGAGTTCAGTGGGAGTTGGTGGTGATTGGATGGCTGAGAGGAGGGTTTTAGTGGGGAGGAACACTGTGAATATACATGAGACGTGTGTGATGTGTGCTGTTGAGGATCGCAGTATGACAAAGGCTGATTTTGCTGGGAGTAATTGGGAGTGGACACATTCTTTTGGTAAATAGCCTGACGTTTGCTTGGACTAGTAAGCCCACCCCATGGGCAGCCATGTTGAGGTGAGGTTAGTATTGTGTCTAGTGGATCCTCATCAACATTTATCTCCACTTCTGTAAAAGCACTTCTAGTCACATCATGAAAAAACTGGAAACAGTCATTGTTTACAGAAGAAGAAGGGTCCGTGTAAGTTCTTTTCATCCCCTGCTCTGGCTCTGATCTTGGTCCCGGGGGATCATATACCTCCTCATACACATTTTCCTCTGATGTCCCCACTTCTTCACTACCATCCTTCTTTATCTGACTATCACCTGCAGGGTGACTTTTCCCGAAACCCTGAGAAAACTTTACTGGGGATGACCCCAAGCTGTTTGAGGGCATGCTCACCATTGTGTCAGTCTGAAGATGGATTGTCTGCTCCTTCAGGTTGTACACTGACACAGGCAACAATACCTCCTCATCCAGAATGGTATAGACCTCCTCAAGCTCGGTGGTTTCTGGACTGGAGAGGAGAGGGGAAGCAAGTGCGTCTGCCTTAGAAATTTTGCCTGGTGAAAGGATTTCATGGCTGATATGATTTGCTTTTTGAGCTTCCATTTGGGGACTGATAGGATGTTTGATTCTGCCTGTGTGATTTGATGCTGTGTTGGTCTTGAGAGGTGACATAAAATCTTGCAGCACTTTACATGGGGTGGTAGGCCTAATGTTTGACTGATGGGAAGTGTTACTGATGGCATGGTCAATACTCTTATGACCATTAGATGTTGTTGTAAAATCATTATAGTCAACAGTGCTATCAAACTGACTGATCAGAGCAGAGACAGAGCCACAAGTGTCATTCTCATTGCCTAAGGATACAGCATCAATGAGTCTGGAGATGGTACTGTCATGCAAAGAGCTGGGACTCTTCAGATAGCAGTGCCCCGTACTGACAGGGGAGAGGGAAGCCACAGAGGAAGGGGCAGAAGAGGATGAAGAAGAAACAGAAGGTGCAATTGTGAATGTTGTGCTGTTTGATGATGTCTTGGGTTTATCTGTTCTTGTCTGTCTGTACTCCGAATGTGTACTGAAGCAATTTTTCTTTGCTTTGTTTCCACCATGGTCATTGGTGTAGACTTCTGTATTTTCTGCTTCTCCTTCACCGATGACCAGATAAGAAGCCTCCTCTGACTGGTCGAGTTCTTCATTTCTGTTGATGGGCGTCTTAGAAAGGGACAAGTTGCTAGGTTCAACAGAGGCTGATGCTTCAATGAGAAGATCCACGGAGGAAGACCTGGGCCTGTCAAAGGGGCAAGGTCCTGTGGACACAGGTAATTAAACAAAGAAAATTAATAAATATTGCCTTAGAGTCTGTCACATAATCCAGAACACCAAGTCAACCATGACAACAGTTAACAGTCCAGCCAATACAAGCAATAGCAATACAGACAAATGGACCACCAAGTACAACTGTGAGGGGGAGGGTGTGTGGAAAATGTGGAGGTAAAAGAAAAAGGAAGAATCCATTGTTTCTGAACATCAGTTTGGGACAGAGATGGTCAAATGGGATCACAGCAATATTTTCCTTAGACCACTTAAGTACAAAATATATTGGGTGGACGCAATACTGGTATGATTTGAATGATGAAACCTTCAGAGAATAGGTATCTCAGATTACCTGCAGGGATATCCTAGTCAGTTCTCTACTATAAAGAAGCACAACAAAATGAAGATGGGACAGAAAAGGCAAGTCAAGGTATTAGGGAGTGTAGTCTGCAGTCTGTCAGCTCATATAATAACTCTGCTTTAGTTTTAAATATTTATAGAAGGATAAGTAAGACAAAATGAGAGCAATCACATGTTAACATCTTTCATTAATCACTGGGTAAAACATCTCCATGCAAAATAATGCTTAAGAATCAACTCAAAGCATTTTGTCATGAACAAAGCAGCAATTTTGGCAAACAATTTAAAAATATTAACTGGATAACACAGTATAATTGTGAGTCACTGTTGATTAGTTTGTGTGTTAGTATAAGCTATCTTGAATCTTACAAATCTAAAGTACTAATCAATTTTTTAAGTGACTTGACATGAATTGTTTTCCAAAATATACTGTATGTAAAAGTGGGATGAGAGTGGTGGCACACTCACCAATGACAGTGTCTGCACCCATATCATGATGCTCTTTGTTTGAGGAGCAGAGGGATAGCTGCCTTTGCAATAGCCTGTCCAAGGGCATGGAGATGGGCCTGTGGATAAGGGGCGGCCGGGGCAATGGACGTCTTTTCATCAATGCTTCCTTCTGTGATATGCCTTCTCCTGCTGCTGCACCTGTGCTGTTCTTTTGGTCTGATATGGAAGCCATTGACTCTGTTAGGGCCATCTTGGTCTTCTTGCGCCCCTTTGCAGGGGCGCTGGCTGTGCGTCGCAGGAGGTGATCACTGATGGAGCGTTTTCGAAGAGCAATACTGGAGTTTGTATCCACAGAGGACTTGGAAGATCGGTTAAATAAACCCCGGATGCCTCGCAGCTGATGACCCTAAGGGGAGGAGGAAAAGAACAGGAAAGGAAGGGGAAATAAGAAGAAAAAAGATTTACAACAAAAAATAAAGTAAGTTTCCTTCTTCAAAACGTGTTCCCAATCAAAGTACAAACCTGATATAAATGTGACACTTTTCATGCATTACAATTCAGAGAGCGATTTTCATAAAAAAAAAATTTTTAAAAAATGAAAAGATGTTGAATGTATGCAGTCTTATTTACAGCACATGCAACAACTGCTTTTGCCTATAGATGGCACCCTTATCTGAATTATTGCAGCAAATAGCATGCAACAAACCACTCTGGATTATGCATGCAGGGTTATTTTTTAATTAAATATTTTTGCTAAGAATTACACAACCACTGAAACAATAATTTTGAGTATCGTACATGCTGAGTGTTATCACATTGATTACTGCAATAATAACAAAATATAAAAAAATATAAGAAAACTGTATGTTTCTATGGTTTATTGTCAGAGACAAACAACTCAATACAACAGAACACAAACTGCACTTTTGCATTCATGCATGCATGCAGCATACAGATTCTGGGTTATCAGGATACCTTATTAGATCCTAGAAAGTGCATTATGGTAAAGCTGGGGTTCAGGACTAGAGGGCTCCACTAGAAAGACAAAGTACTGAAGGTGCATAGCTTGAATGGACTGTTGCATTGACAGCATCAGAAAATTTTCATGTTTCTGTTTATCTCCAAAATGTACTGCCAATTCACAATGGCCTCAGGGGGACTGCAGGATTAATACAGCACTACACAGGACTTACCTTCCCATAGACATCATGCACTGACACATATATGAAGATGGAAGCCTCAGTCAGCCCCTCCAAGTAAACATGTCTGTAACCTTTAGTAAGAAATGAAGGGAGGGAGGGAGGGAGAGAGAGAGAGAGAGAGAGAGAGAGAGAGAGAATGAGTGAAGAAGCAAGGAAGGATTTGAGTGAGTGACTGAGTGAGCAGTCTGATGTGTAACTCTGTGGTAATAGCAAAATTATGCTGTTTCTGAAAGTAAAACACAGATGGAGAAATGCTGCACAAACCGGGCATAAGGCTACTGAAGGCAACAGTCCGTTGGCCAATGAAGTCTCGTCCAATAGGGTCATGGTCCCAGACAAGGAAACGCACCAAAGCCATCTCAGCCATATGGAGAGTAAAGGACAGACTCTCCTCCCATACTGGATTAAATCCTGGCGAGAATAGACATACACATTCATCATAACTAATAAAGTGGGCCAGATCGAAAACTCCAGATATCCAAAGATGAATGATTGAGTTGGTTGCAATGATGTAGCTCAATGCCCTGCACAGTAAAGAAATACTGGTAAAATTAAATTACAAGCTTCATAAAGCTTCATAACCTTTCCCAGAGAAATGTTTCCCTCCCCTCACTGGATGTTTTCACCTGAGAACGTGTCAGGGTTGTCACCACAGACGCCTCTGTTCTGCTTCCTTTATGCTTCTAATTAATTAGTCTGACTTTTGATCTAGGCAGGGCTCCACAGACTAAAGCAAAATGCTGTTTCTGTAGTTTAATTTCAAATTGTTGTTTAATTTCAAATTTTTTATTTATTTATTTATTTTTTTTTAGAAATTAAAGCAAATGTTTGTTCAAAGTTCATAAAAGAGAATTTATTGCATGAGATGTCATTAGCTTTTGTTTTTTATGCACCATAAATATTTTAGAATAGTAACAATTTTCATTAATGTAGCACTTAGTACAGTTTCACAAGGCAATAGTCATAAAGGGCAGCCTTAAAAATAATAATGAAAAGGCCACTTTACATTTAAAAAAAAAAAAAATGCCATTACGAGCATCAGAAGTTATTTTAAGGATTATACAGATTAGCTAACCTAAATTTAGCCCATGCCATTTCAAATTCTCTGGATCAAATTGGAATAACATAAAATGCTGCATAAGGCCTTCAGGCTACGGCCTACCTCATATGGGGCAGCAGGTCAACAATATAACTCATTGTTGGACACATCTGTGCCTTATAAGTGAACCTCAAAGTATTAAAATACCGTATGTTCTGAAATCAACAGGCAGTTTGTGCAATCGTGCTACAATATGTTAACTGTTTCTCTGTTATTACTGACATAAACCTTTAAAATCATCAGAAAATATTTAAAAGTCAGCTTGAGTCTGGTGTTAGTCTGTATATTAGGTAAAGATCTGACAATCAATTAGTGAGAAAAGTGGGTTCCAATTCAGCGTTTCAATTTTTATTAACATTTTCATCACACATTATACCTTTAACTATACAGTCAGCAGCCCAGTTGCACAGTGCTGTGCCCAGATTCTAGATACTCATTATCCCAACAAAAGAATCATGTACTGGAAGTATAAATAAAACAATCGAGAAGCTAAGTGTGTATGTATGTGTGTGTGTGTGTGTGTGTGTGTGTGTGTGTGTGTGTGTGTGTGGCTCACCATTGTCATCCACAACTCGTGTCTGCTCTTTGCAGCAATCAATAGGCAGACCAATGATCTCCACTTCAACAAATGGATCTATAATCTGTCAATAAAATTAGGTAAATAAAACAACAAAATAGCAAATGCAGGTCCAGAATTACATCTTTCTGAATACATCTCCATATGGTTGTGCATGAGAGAGAGAGAGAGAGAGAGAGAGAGAGAGAGAGAGAGAGAGTATTACAGTGTGTTTACGAGTTTGTATGTGTATACCTCTCCACGGTCCCCGAGCATAGAATCTGGTGGTTTGGGCAGCTGTTGCCCACTAATGATCTTGAGAATGAGCTGCTTCTTGGGGTAAGCTGGCAGTGGATCATCACTGAATGGATTAAAGGAGCCTAGAGGGGATGAATTACAACAAGAGTAAGAATTTAGATTCAGCCTAAAATCCACAACCACTCTCAGTATGTAAAAGTAATATACTGTATATTTATGCTCATTTCTGTAATTAAATATGTTTTGTGGACTTTCCTACATATAAAATCATATCAATTGTCAAACATTTTGTTGTAGTTTTTTTTAAAGTGTTTAACCACCTAATTACTTCTGCCAGGGAGGTTATGTGATTACTGATGTCTGTCTGTCTGTGTGTTTGTTTGTTTGTTAGCAGGATATCTTGAAAATGTATGGATTAGGATGAAATTTGGAGGACAGATAGATATTGAGAGAAAGAAGTGATTAAATTTTGGAGGTGATTCAGATCATATTCTGTATCCAGAAGAAGTTTTTCGTCTATTGTTGTGAGGGTAGTGTGGCTCCTTTCAGCAACTGCTACGTGCAGAGTGTGTGTGTGCATCCATGTGTTGCAGTACCTTTGCACATAGGAGGGGGCTTGAGGACATAGCCACTGCCTCCATTTGCCATGAACTTGGCTCTGTTGAGTTGCATCATCCTGCCTTCTGTCTGATAGTTCAGAGCCACTGAAAGAGAAATAGACATCAGCAGCTCTTCTTTAGCTCTTGAAATGATTTAACCTCATTAATGATATTCATTAACACTCATTTATATCCTAATTGCAGTAAACTGTCTACTTATTAGTCTGCAGCAAATCAGGTGGCAGAGACTCAGATAATCAGATTGATTCATCACTCTTGCTGTCGTTCTTTGTATTCATGATGTTCGTTTTGGACTCATTTCTTCCTTAATGCTGCAACTTTGCAGCCTTTCTTGTATTTGCAATCATGCAACTTTAATCAGGAAAAGCAATCAAAAACACAGTAGAAAAAAAATTAGATCAATCGTGCTGCTTCAGAGGAGTATTGCTCTGGTATACCTGCAGTGAAAATTCATGAAAAATGATGAAACCTAATTTAAGAGCTAACAGTGAGATGTATTAAGTGTGTACATGAAGTGTGTGATGTGCAGGCCCCATATGAAAAGTGTGGCTGCTCTCTGTTTTCCTGATGTATGGCTGAAGCGAAGCCACTTGATTTTGTCATTTACAGTCCACATCGATAAAGGTCAGACTGACTGACAAGTGTCTTACCCAACTGACAGCCCACATTCCAGTAGAACTGGGGGTTGAAGTTGGATGAGTCGATACGATAAGCTGAAGGATAAATTCGTGATAGCTGCCTCTGGTTAAAAGTCAGGAACTGTTCGGCTTTGTGGTTGACCAAAGACTGAGCCCTGGTCTCACTGAAAGACAGAACATCACCTGGAGTTCCTGAGAAAAACATGGGTTAGGCATGAGGATATGTCTTAAACACAGATTCAGTTTGCTCGTCTGCATATATTTGTAAGAGCTCTGGTATTTCACCTTCATTCAGACACTCCTGTGAGGCAACAGAGTTGGTAAACACCACCAGGTTTGACAGATCTCTGCTAAGTTTCATCGTCCTCCTATTTCTTCCACCCCTAAAACAAGGCCGAAACAGAACAAGGCAGCACAGAGAAGAGTGAGCGTGATGATCTCAAAAGAAAAAACACTGAGACAGTATAGTAAGTAGTTACAATGAGAATGGGGGATGGAAATGAGACATACACACACCCATGTCCCCTTTCAAGTATTTAAAGTGACAATAGTATAGTAGGTGAGAGAGACACTGTCCATCTGCAAGGCCGCTCACAAACCATAGGGAAGAGCATCAAAGGTAAAAAAAAAAAAAANACACACACACACACACACACACACACACACACACATGCACATGGATTTATGTATAATCAATCAGACAGGCCCTCAGGAAACTGCTTGCAGCAGGATTCTACAGTGCAACAGTTCCCAAGGACATGCACACATATACAACTATGAACAAAGGTCTTGTACACAGATGACAACTGAAGGAAGAAAAAAAAAAAAGTTGAATTTCAGTAGGGCCATATAAAAAAAAAAAAAAAAAAANTTTTTTTTTTTTTTTTTTTGTCTTTTAACAAGTTAAGAAACAAATCTGCCAGTCTTTGTGAGATTATTTCAACCTGATTCTATTTCAAATCAAGTATCAGTTTCCTTTATTCTAGTGCAGCAACCTGCCTAATTCAGTCATATGTCTTATTCTTGTCATTCAGGAGTAAATAATTCAGCTTAAAAAATCACAGTAAACTCCAGTGTCATGCTAAATAAGCACAGTAAAGCTGCCCTGACATTAATAATTGCATTGTTGTCCTATTACAGACACAATGTTGAAAGGGCATCAGATAAAAGCCAATGAAGATCGGTGTGTTAATGAGCTGCGGTTAAAGTCTCTGCTTTAAAGCTCTGCATTTTATGACTTTGACACTAACATGAGAGAGAGGTCAGAGAGCCACACACACCAGCAGTTCTGAACACGAGAGGTGAGTGTCGTGTGGTTGTCACATTGTGTGACACATATGAGACAGAAAGCAGCAGATAAGGCTTGAGGAAGAGACGCAGTGTGCTTCTGAGAGATTGGATCACAAATCTCTCCATTTAAATTCACTGCCTGATCAACTGAGTGGGATTATTTATCAAATGTATTGGTCACTAATACACATCAGGCAAATACAGTTTAAAACATCACCTAGATTTCATACCACTGAAATTTACCTAGAATGAAACAGGTCTTAATGTTTGAGTGAGGGTGTGTTTTAAATAACTTCCCTGATGTGTAAATAGGAAACACAAAACAGCTCAACGGGCTGGCTTGTTCCTATTGCTGTCAGATATTGATCACTTGTCATGATTATAATGTAACTTGAATCCATCATTCTCTTTCCCACCTACAACTGAATGATGGGAATGCTTTTATGGTTTGCATCACAAACCATAAAAGCTACATCTCTACATTGGTTACTGCAGCAGAGACCAACTATCAAACCTCTCAAATCTCAGTATCAGGACCCAGCAGGGCCCAGGCTTTGGGTGAAGCAGGTCAAAGGTTACCTGTTAAACTGTCCTCCGGCCTCCCTCTCAGAGCTCTCTTGACTGTCCTCCTCTTTGTCCACACTTTGGCATGACAGCCTGGATTTGGAGTGCCTCTGGACGATTCACAAACACAACACACACACACACACACACACACACACACACACACACACACTTCCCATTACTTACTGCTACAATATTTAATTCAACACATACGTGTATATGGTTATAAAAGATTGTTGCCCCCACAATCTGAGTGCATATTATACATACTGCCCACATACATATTGCTATAGGGGTAGAATAATTCTTGGTGGGCAATGGTCATTGATTTTCCATATTTGGCAAAGAGTATATCATTCACACAGGTTGATATGTAATTCATAGAGTGCTGTTACTGTTGGTTGTGTGTGTTTGTGCACATTGTTGGTTTCAGGTGTAGTGTATGTGCTTGGTAATTATTGAGAGTGTGTTATTTGGGGAAACATATGTTTCTATGAGAGAAGCAAACATCTCCATTAGAGCTCCAGTGAAGTTAAGAAGAGGATGAGGGTTGCAGTAATTACAGGGTTTAGGCTGCTTGTCAACAGATTGCATGCATGTACATACACACACATATATGTGTGTGGGAGGAAACATAATAAGCAAAGAGGGAGGTATAAAAGAACAAGGAGAAGAATTGAGTGGGTGAAGAGGGAATGAGGGACGGAAAAGAGGAAGAAATAAATAGGGAAATGATCACGAATGTGGAAAAAGGATAGAGGAAGAAACACAGAGAACAAAATAACCAGTGTGAAGAATAAGGGGATGCAGAGAGAATATTTGTAGCAATAAAACAAATAAGCACACAAAACATTGATGCCCAAACCTCACTGAGGATATACAGCAGATGACTTTTGCTGATTGTATATTAAAACAAAACCTTAAGGACTAGAAAACTTCCTAATTAATTTCAGTTTAGTTGCTCATAAAGGCCTACACCATTAGCAGCATTTGAAAAACAAAGAAATACCTCAGAGGATTTCAACCAAGACATCTCGTAGATCTGTATGTAATTCCCAGATTCATATGATGCAACTATTCATTGCACAGGATTAACTGTGTGGAATTGGAAGATGAGTATTAATTTAGATCCTACCTATCACAGGCTGAAGATGGTGTGATATCATTTTATTGTGTGACTTTAAGTGTTGTAGTGTTAGAACAATGACAAGGCTTCCACTTTGCTTCCCATAAGAGTTAGACACATACACTGAGGGACCCTCTTTTTCCAACATAATGATAGAATTTTTCTCATGATGCATACATGACAAGCTGCTAACTAAATTATTTGTAACCCTGTTGGAAAACTTTGCTTTCCTGCACACAGTCAAAATCAAGGCGAGTTGGATGGCCATTTCTGTACTGAAATGTTCATTTTTCACACATATCATAACAGACACATAACAGGCTCCATATGTGTACTTTTCGTCCATCATAGTCTAGCCTGACCTGAAGGCATAGTTATTTAAACATGGTGCAGAGGATAAAGTACTCTCTCTTTACCAATCATAATTTCCTAAATGCTGTGATAGCTGGTGGCATGATGGAGTGTGAAGTGGTGTGAAGTGTTTCCCCACCAGCTAACTCACCCAAATTTACCTTTTTTAGACCTCACACAAATAGAACAAGAGTTGAGCAAAGCTCTCCTGCCACGTGCCTCACCTTCTGCTTGAGCGTTGTGATGAAGGATCTGCTTCGGGATTTCTTCAGGACCCCTTTGGAGCTCTAGAGACAAGGAGAAAATATTCAGAGACTGCGTGTATGTGTGTATGCAGCTTTCATGTGAATTTGTGTGTCGCAATCATTTTTGTGTGGATCTAATCACAACCACATGAGCACCCAGTGAGTCACTTAAACCTTAAAGCTGAAAAAGTTGGAGAGGCTGCACCAGACATCAGCCAGTAAATCAAAACACAGCTGAGGATGAATGTGGAACAGGAAAAGCATGTGAGAGATAGAAATGAGAAAGACAGGGGAAGAGAGGAAAGTGGAGAGAAGAGAAAAGCCTTACAGACAGCAAAAGGTCAGAGATCATCAATTAAGCAGAATGAAGAGTGGAAGCCCCCCGTTATATAACATCTGCTGCATTAAAATGGAAGTCAAGAAACTGAAGCTTCTAAAAATAGAATGACAGGCAAGAAGGGAAATTAAATATTAATTAAAACTGCAGACATTCAGTTTTGCATCACTTTCAGTTTTTGTTTTGATATGATTCAGATGAAATACCATCTGATGTTGTGGTCTGGATAAGTGCTGCAGATAAGTGATGGCTGGCTGCTCTTTTATTTATTCAGTACATTCGGCGTGTGATTGCTACTGTGTTACTAGTCTTCCCCCTTTTTTTTCCCCTTCTCCCTCCATGACTAATCCAGTGTCCTAGTTTCATCCTCCCTCCCTCATATTTCTTCTCTCCATATTTTCACTGTTATTCTTTTGCAGTTGTGCACATTGTCATACCTGCCGCAGGTTCTTCTGGAGGCCCTGGTGTGTGGCTCGGAGCAACGCTCGGATACTGAAGCTGTCTGTGTCTTCCTTGTCTCCAATCCGAGACTCTTTCAGTAGAGAGTCCAGTTTCTTTCTGATGTGAGACTCCACCTGGTGATGACCATTACTCTGTGCGAAAGAAGAGAATAGTCAGGAGGAGGGAGAATGGGAGAGGAAGTTGAGCAGTAGATCTCAATAGAAACAAAAGGACAAATCTATGGATAGGGGATTATGAGGAATAGTGTCATCTTGGGACATGGCTGACATAGGAAGCATCAGAGTGAAAAGGAATTGATTGTGAAACGATTGGTGTCAGAATAAATTTTATATGAGTTAAAAATATTTGGTGAAAAAAGGTAACTTTTCTTTCACAGCTGATGTATCAGTATGGAAGCTACCACACAGCCAAGCTGGTGCTTATCTCTCACTGGTTTAATGAGCTAAATACAAAAAACTCTAATCAGCAGCAATGATGGAAACCTGCCACCATCCCTTTAAAATGGAAATCATTAGTGGAGCCGAAATAGCATCTGTAGTGTTACACCTGCAGCTATGCCATATTCAGCTGCGCAACCTTACCATCTGGAAAATAATAAGGAGTGTATTCCTCCTTTAAATGTGGTGAGGAGGAACCTGGTATAGTATTGTTTGTGTTACAGAATAAATAATAAATTATATCATTTACAGGCATGTTTTTACATGGTGTTACACAGATTATCTATTAAAATTATCTGTTAAAATGGTGGAATCAAGATTTCTTTCTGGACTCAAATTGAAGGAATATTTACACCTGCATCATAAAGCATTTATTCTAAAACACCAATACAAGCTTTATAAGCATCAACTTTAGCATCCAATTACACAAGTCATTACATTTAGCTCAACAATGCCATTAAAATCCCATTTTCTAACCTCTGCTTGTTGTATTTGTGTGTTGGAGGGGGTATTTGATTCTCTAATATTAATCACTGCAAGACCAAATACATTTTTTTCTAACACTGGCTTATATATTGAATGAACTGATTGAGAGGAAAGATATCCAGAAAGAATAAGAGAAAAGGACAAAATGACACTGAGTTACTTTTATATCTAGAAAAGTAAAAACAAAGTAAAAGATTTGAAAATTAAAAAGGTAGAATTGTTAAGCTCCTCATTTCATTTACAATATCTGCGTAATTTATTAAAAATATACAAGAGGGGCAAAGGTCTCAGCCATTAAATAATGATTATTTCTATGATTGTCAAGAAAAAAGAAAAATAAAGGAGTTTATATAATTAAAGTTGTGCTTTTCATTAAATGTTTATTTCATTCATTCAAAAAGCTGCAAAATGAAACAGGTTGATCAATTTTGGTTTATGGAAAACTTGAAATTTCTCTCTAAGCCTTCCCATTTTTCTACTTGTTTCTAAAAATCAAACACAAGAAAGGCAAAGAAATTCTAATAAACATCAGAAGAAAGTTAAAATAAATGGTTGATTCTTGAAAATTGTTTATCTCCTTATTGATTCTCCAAAATTCTAGAAAATAAATCAACCAATCAAAAAAAAAAAAAAATNAAAAAAAAAAAAAAATATGAAGAAAAAAGAAAAAGAAAGTTCTTCTCTAGAATACTTGTCATATGAACCATTTTTGATTGAGTTCTTCATATTCGATCTGTAACCAACAAATGAAACCTCAAAAATCATTGCTTACAAATTTCATGATTGTCATTCTGTTTAGTAAAAGGATTTTTGCAACACAGCATTATGACTTTAGACTCTAGAAGGTTAAAGAAAAATCTTCTAAAGCTTTTTTTTTCCTGCTTCGAACATATTAAACACATTAAATAAAGACTTGAAAGTAAACACAGATTCACACATTAATAATGATGAGAAAGATGAAGACAAAAAAAGACAGCTGAAACATCCTGTCTGAGTGAATAAAATATGTGTCTGCACGTTTGAGTGCAAATAACATTTCCAGTTATTTCTCCTCTAACTTACATTACTATTCTTGAGCTTGAAATCATCCTCAATTTCATCTGCACTGTCATCGTCAGACACTTCCCCTTCTTCAGCATCTGCAGACAGATACGCAGGCAGACGCTTCCCCTAGACAGAGAGACAGACAGATATACTATACAAGACCTAGATACTGTATCTGCCTTAAATCCTGTAGAATCCCTCGCTCCACTCATTTTTACTCCCCAGTGTCACAGATCCTACACCAGAACTCCCACAGAGGCTGCACTAATAAGATAGTCCAAGAATAACACTGCAGTATGCAATATGTTCCACTTATACGTCTGATAGACACATGCACTTCACTTAACATACACACATACACACACACACACACATTATGATAACCCCGTGCAGGCCTGTTTGAGAACTCTTTGTGAGCTTCTTCCTTGTGTTTATTCACAGAGTGACATAAATTGATGACACATATAAACATACAAGAGGGGACACACACACACACACACACACACACACACACAGATAAACACACAGATTTTACAATCAGTCACAGATTCCCTGAGCAGCCCTTTCAGCAGAGTGGAAGCCCATTAGAGAACCATTCTGAAGGCATGAGTGGGAGTTGAGAATTTCTAGGCTTCTCCCTCTAAAATCAATGGCAGATTCACATCTTCCTGCAGCACACTGAGTCTCTCACTCACTGACATTACCACTCACTCCTAAAATAAAAAACAAAAAAAAAAAAACTTGATCCCTTCTACCTTTCAAAGTCAAAACCCTTGAGCCTCTTTATTGTCTTGTGATTGTCTGGTCTCTCACTCCACTGGAGAGAGGACTGAAAAGCTCTCAACAGCACACAAAGAGGAAAGGGAATGAGGAGAACCCTTAGTTCTTAGGTTTAATAGAAAATCAGTGATGCTCTTTCACTTTTCAGCATCCAGCTCGGTACGGATAAAGTGAAAAAACTATTTTTCCAGGGAAACAATGCAGGCAGGCTTTCATCACGTTACAAATAAAATCAATTTTATCCAGTTCTTAAAGGAATCAGCAAATAATTGAAGACTCTCTCTCTCTCTCTCTCTCTCTCTCTCTCTCTCTCTCTCTCTCTGCCTGTTTGAATGAATAACTGTTGTGCAGGTGGATGAAGATATTCTAAGATGATTGATGATCATGTTGTTGTTTTCGGCTGATCGTATCAGTTACCCTTTATGAGGCATCTGTCTTTCTGGGAACTGATCACGCGATCAAAAATAGACCAGAAACTGTGCCATGGAAATGGATATGCAAAGCTTTTTGCACGATAACTGGGCACAATAGCAGCACATATTGTGAAATCAGAACTGCAGTCTATTATTCCTGTGACTGTTTGACAATAATCAAATGTGTGCTGCAGATCACGTTGGACCAAGAAACACAAAATGAACATTCGTTTGTGCATTTGCGTTGATTAACAGCTTTGCCAAAATTAGACAAAATTTTAAATTACTTCATTGTAATCCAAGTTACTAAAATGACACAGATTGCAAAATTGGGGAAAAAGAGTTAAATCTTGCTGCTATGAATGTCTAAGGTGATTTAAGGTGACAAGGTGATTGTCACCTTAAATTACTTTGTTTAACCACAGAAATTTTTCAATTAACTGCAAACCCTGTCGTGGTATCAGCTCTGCTCCTGCTCACAACATTCATCTTATTCCACTAGTTTTTCCTGTCATTGGTCTCAGTCTTTCATTCCAGAGATTGTCATCTTCAACCTGTCCACCAGCTGTCACCCCAGAGTATACATATATATATATATATTGTCAAAAAACATGGTGATAGAAACTATAATCCATATGGAAGAGGATGGAGTGCTCAATCTGCATGGACGTAGCAGGATCCATGGGACTCACAGGTCGGAAAAGAGAATGCTATCTGAGTCCTATTAATGCTTAATAGAATGCTATTGAGCCCACCAGGACTCAATGTCAGGATATGTGTGTGCATATATATATATATGTATATATATATATACATACATATATACATGTATATATATGTATATATATATATACACATACATATATACATATATATGTATATATATACATATATATATATACACTCCCTTGCCCAAACTCTCTTATGTGTTTTAACATTCTATTCAATAGCTACTGTCTGCCTTCTCCCACATCATTTTGGGATTAACTTGGTACACAGACTGGTCATGCTAAATCTGGGGGGTGGCCTCAAGCTTCTGGTCTGTAATATATAGCACACAGGTCCACAAGTGGCAGATTTTGCAGTCTTACTGAGACCAAAGTGACCTGTGACAAAATCACATCTACAAAGCAGGAATATGCTATGAAACATCATGAAGATGTTGCAGAGATTTAAAGATTGTATAAATCATGACAACTCCAATGTATATAAAGTGTGTGTTTGTCTGTGTGTGTGACAGTGCGTGAGTGGTGGAGAGAGCCACATACACACATGAGATAGAGAGAGCAAACATTCAGCTCCTTCATAGTCTGCCTGCACAGTTTTTTTTCCCTGCTTGTCATTGCATTACATTTCACCAGGCATTCATCTCACAATCTGACATGCACCAAATTTGATATTATGAAGTATGACACAAAAACCCATCTTGCCCAGCAAGACATGCAATGAATTTACAACATCACTCTATTCATACAGCATGTTGGAGTCTTAAAGGACCATACCAGCCATTTTGCATGTTTGAGCCTAATACTTCCAGTTTCATACGCACGTAATATTACTGACAGTTATTTCCCAAAGCATACTACTGGAACGGTGAATTAAAACAAAAAAAATCCTACCTTCCAGACCGCCATTGGCTTTACTTTATTTTGGTACACTATTAAAATCAACTAGAAACTTGATACAACTCAACTGATACTTGAAACATTCTTGGGATAGGTAATCCATCATTGTGAACAAGATGTGTATTCAGGTTTTTTTTTTTTTTTTAAAGTTTCGTAATTTTAGCATTTAAGCAATACAAAGTGCAGAGTGAATGTATGTCTCCACCGGGGAATAAAATCCAAAAAGAAGACCTGCATTTCTCAAAAATTTTAAACAACCATGACTTCACAAGGCTGCATAACTATTAGCAGGTGAAACATTGATTTTTAATGTGGGTCTATCACTTGAATATTTGATCTTGAAAGACTGAGATTTTGCAAAATATCAGGAAAGCTGAAATATGGTTTTATCCTTTGGGAAATGGTTGTTAGTGACGTAACATGTATGATAATTGAATATATTAGGCTCAAATGTGCAAAATGGCCAGTGTGGCCCTTTAAGAGGAATGAAATGGAGACGTGTACTGACTGTCTATGGTCAATTTAAAGAAAAAAAAATGTACTTTTTAAATACTTAATTCTGACCTTTATGAGTATCTTGCCCTGAAGACTATGTGGACTGGGTAATGTTCTAGAGTCCCTGCTGAGTGCATCTCCCACATCTAGTTTGTCTCCAAAGATTTCTCTGAGGTATTGAGCAATCTTCTTCTGCTGCTGGATGCTACAGTGGTTTTCTATGGACAGAATTACTGGATACCTGAAAAAAACATAAATCACATAAAACGAGTCAGTGGTTATATAATGAATCTTGAGTTCAGCGAATGGACTGAAGTGAGACTGATCTGCTGACATCAGGGTGAATCACATTTATGACACCAGCCTGACATGAAAACCATTTCAAACTGTATTTATTTCCTTTATCACGTTTCCAAGCACAAGCAGCGAACCTTGAAAAGATGAGGATATAAATGATGAAAACACAATTGCATGAGCACCTTTCACCTCTATGGCATGGTGTGTCTCTGTTTGTGTGCATGTGTGTGTTTTCATTTAGAAAAGGTGAAATGACTTGATCCCAAACAGCAGTGTAGCTTAAATGTCAGGTATGTCAGATGAGAAGTCTTCATCAGGGGATGTCTGCCTGCTCTCACCTCTGATCCCTAAATCACACCAAACAAACACAAACACACACACATACACACAAACATCCTACCACGACTGACTGCAACACACATTCCACCAAAGGGGAAAGTGATAAACTGTAGCATCCAGAGTGATTTCATTTTGACACAGGGACACCATGGTGTCCCAGGTGAAACAATGAAGTGGCTCAATGAGCTGTGTAATGTGTGTGTGATATGGGAGTGAGCAGAGACTCCATTTCTTCACAGCCCAGAGGCCATTAATCACATTAACAGGTGGCACTGATGATAAAATACAGCTGAATAGAAAGATGTTAAGATAACAATACCAGCAGGAAAGACAGACGAGAAGGTGAGAATAGACTATTCCATTTGAATGCTGCCAGCCTTACTGCAGATCACTAATTAATGATAACATAAAGGTATTTCAAATTAGCATGTGAGGGCTTTTGTTTGCTTTCAATAGGCGACTATGAATATGTTTTACAACTTCACCCTGGAATACACAAACTATAGCAAAACAAAGCTTACCTCCTGGAAAAAAATTTTTTTGAGTCAAACTTTTTATTTATTTATTTATTTACGGGGGGGGGNAAAAAATTTATCATAAGGATTTTGTGTGAATTTTCTGTCAATACAGGCTTGGTGGTTGAAGTAGGCTTGTTGTTTCTCCCTAAATGCCTTGCTTTTCATTTTGCTCTGGGATTGAATGCTGATGTCTATTTCTTAAAGTATGTTGAGACGTATGTGATACGATAAGCCACCTACATGTAAGTGATCTTTAAATACATGACTATACATTACAAAAACAAGATCATTTGAGGATTCAACAAATGCATTTCCCTTCTTTTGCTGGTTGATTACCTATGTAGAATACAAGCCATTATTAATCTTTCTATCTGACAATTAAGATCAACAACAGCCATAGATTGCCTGCAGCCATGCCTGAAAATGTCAAGCTCAGTGAACAAGCAGAAAAACCTAAATTTGAATTTAATGCAACATCCACAAAAATAATTCAAAATGCAGTTGCACTTGTAGTTTAATTATATGAACTGAATTTATTCCAGTTATGTCTGTACCTTTAAATATGAGGAATGGTTTGTAACCATTGTAGCTGGATGCGGTGGATGTTAAAGTAAGCCAATGTGGCAGCAAGCAGCTGCATCATTCGTTGCTTTGTTTGGGTATTGTTGGCCCCAACAGAGACAAACGGGTTCCTCAGGGAGCCAGAGGAAATACTAGCAAGCAGATGGCTGAGTAATAGGTGCTAATTACTGCCAGGAATCACAATGTTTATCTGAAAAATACAAACCTGACTGTCTAAATATTACCATACTACCTGTTAAACCTGGAGGGGAAATATTCCATCAAATATGTAATATTAAATGGAAAATTAATCACAACAATGTAAGAATTAGACTGAAAATAATTCTAGGGAGAAAAAAATCTTTCATGAGGTATTAATGTATATTTCATCTTATAAGGGCAATAAAGAAACAAAATTAAGCAGTATAGAAGACAGTACAGTCTATATCTACAAACACCTGACACCTCTATATGTGCATATAATTATATATGCACAAGAAGGTATATGCAATTTCATACAAACGCCAGTGTTGGAGTAATGATGTTGCTGCTTGTCCTGAAGCAAGGAATTTTTGCTTTAATGACAAGCAGAAATGACGTTTCACTTAGATGTATACATGTGCCTGTAAACTGAGGGAGAAATAAGTAAAATGGCATTTCTATATGTTCCATGTCATTTTTCTCCAAGCTAAATATATATAGAATAATGGAAGTGATATTTAATATTATTATTATTATTAGGTTTTTTCTTTTTTTTCTCTCTCTCTTCACTTTATGCACTTTACAATGTATGTTATATTTCATGTGGTCCTGCACTTTAAGGCAAAGCTCTAATCTCGTTGTACTAGTACAATGACAATAAAGTCTGATTCTGAAGCATCTAGTCTGTAGTTTCCATGAAATGCCACAAACACACTTTCATATGGTGGTACAAACACACAGTTAAAATGTGCAGGGAGCTGCAACTCACTGGTTATTTATGAAGGCATATTTATTGATGGTCTCAATGACAGACTTGAATGGGATCTTGGAGGTCAGAGTGTATCCGTGTTGGACCATTGGCTCTCCATCAGGACCGTCCCAACAGTCCACTGCAGAAAAAGACAGAAAGACATGAATATGAGAAACATTTCTGTCTCTCTCCCTGACACACATCACTTCATATCATTTGTCCTCAGTTTCTCTCTATTCAGTCTTCATCTTTTGTGTGTGTGTGTGTGTGTGACTATCCATCCCTTTTCATCCCAAACATCTGGTCCCCACAAGGCTCACATGTAATTCAAAATTTTTTCATATTCATATTCATATTTAACATCCATTGCTTTCCCCCCCTCCCCCCAGTATTAGCTCAAACTGGACTGATACTGTTTAAGCTGTGAGGTAAAAGTTGTACGTTGAAGCTATAAACACTCGTGGAATATGTGCAGTAGTATTGCATGTGGTCTGAATGGCATGTTTGATTACCTTCCACACAGCGGCAGCCCGACTGCAGCACCCACGCGTACATGTCAGTTTTGGAATGTGAGAGAAGCTGGTCTCCGGTCAGGTAGGTNTGCAGCACCCACGCGTACATGTCAGTTTTGGAATGTGAGAGAAGCTGGTCTCCGGTCAGGTAGGTGTTATGAGACGAGGCGATAAAATAGTTAGAGAGAGGCTGATCCATGTCCTGATTCACCTCATAGTGCAAAGGGTTAAAAACATCACATGTGGGACTGCGCATGAAACTCGTAAAACCTGCAGGAGATACAGAATTATGGGGAAAAGAGTGACTAAGAGTCAAAATTAATATTCTTCTGGATGCAGCTTGTTATTGTAGCTTCAGACACAATTTGTCATTTTGTTGGGCTCAGATATAATTTGTTTTCAGCTCACAAATATCAAAGTCAGGAAGTCATATGAGGATGTCACGGTCACGGTGGAAGATGACAAGGGATTTTAAAATATCATTGTTATGCATCCTGCATCCCTCATGTTTGAACTTTACAATAAATAACCATATTGCAAAAATGTTCTAGCTTCGGGATTACATTGTGCACTTCATAACAAATGTGAATTTCACAGACATGTATATGCATGTATAGGTACAGTTGTTGAGCAGGTTAATCAGAAAGATATCAAAGAAGCATTACACCATCGTGCAGTAGTTTGAATGTGCTCTATTACACATGAGTGGCATTTGTAGATGGTAGAGCATGAAGAAAGGTGACAGGAAAGAAAGGTAGAAATGAGGCGTGAATGCCAAGGATGCCAAAACTGGAAAGTCAGTGAGAAAGCAGAGCATAGAGTAAAGTAGAGTTAAGGAGGGAGAAAAGACACATGGGAAAATAGGGGGAGACACATCCAAAAAAAAAAAAAGNAAAAAAAAAAAAAAGGTGAAAAAATGAGGGAAAGGTTTGTGTTGTGGAAGGTTGGTGGGCATATTTTAGTCCAAACAAATGCAACATATAAACCACAAAAACTATACAAACATATACTATAAAAAAAAAACATGCACTAATTCACTGTTTCACAATAAAAAAAAAAAAAACTGAAGCATTCATACAGCGAAATACTTGATACTGAACACATACTCATCATATTGTAAATAGAATTATATCTAAATCTGTAGAGTTCTGTCATGTGCACTTAAAACACACAACACACACATGCACACATACACATTTTTAGTCTCATCAGCCACACATCCTAACACAGTTAGTCTCAGAACCTCCAACAACAAGATTAGTCTCACTTCTCCTTCCCTCATCTCCTCTCCCCACACTCCTCTTTTCTGTCACACTCTCATTTTCTCTTTCCCACTGTCATCTTCTTCACTCCCAAATTTTCTCACTGCAGCTTCCCTCCTCAATCCTCACTCTTTCTTTTTGCCTCTTCAGTTATATGTGGCATTACCTAAAATGACACTTACCAAAGAAATAAATTCCACAAAATTTGCAGTCATTTTGAACATACAGTACCGTGTAAAAATCTTATATATGTGTAAAATTGAAGATGCTTTCAAAATTAATAAAATGTTTCTAAATATACTGTATCTAAAAATAGTAAAATATGATTCTACTGATACTCTAATGCAGAAGGAAGGAAAAAATAAAAGACAAAATTCCAAAAAATGTAGGCTGCTAAAGTCAGGGCAACTTTGTTGCTTAAACAGAGCACTATGCAAAAAATCGGTGTAGCTGCCCTCCAGATCTCAAAACAAGGCAAGAAGATCCATGACATTGCCATGTACTCCACGCCTCCAGAGTACATGTCTATGTCACTGTCACTTTGATTTGGGCCACGCCTGTCTATCAAGGCACATAAAAACAAATATGTTCTCACAGGGGGTTGGGCATATGGTTCAGTCCTATTATTTTTCGCTGTTGTTATTTTCCACCACATGAAGCATTGAAACTGAGTGACTAGCTGTTAACTGGGAGCGCTAACAGTATTAGCCAGTTTATAACAGGTGTGTGAATTGAAATCAGACAACTGTGACAAGGGCTGCTGTTTGTGGCTTGTGACACATGTGCCAGAGTATGTTTTAAGCTTGTTTCCATGTGTTTTGCCTTTACAAAAATCTTTTTTTTTATCAAACTATAAGAATAGATTAATAAATTCTGTACTTTATCAAGTCAGTTATTATCTCTCTAATGAAGCAGTTATTATAAAATGGAACACTTTTTGGAATGCAAAGCAGAATAGACACAGGAGATAGTTATTTTGATTCAATTGCCTCGAGATACCCAACATACATTTTTAATTTCATGCATGCTATCCCTGATCTTGGCTTTGGGAGTGAGATTGACACAGTAACATAAAAACAGAGTAATAGTTTGCTGCACAGCATGAAGATAAGATATGAAGGACCTTAAGAATGACTTTGAACAAAATGTAAAAGTTGGAGGAGAAATTGTTAGGGAAATTAAAATAAAGATGATGAAGTATACAGTGAAATGGGAGGAAGTTACCTTCAATCCCCATGACACCTCTTTGTTTATTCTCATCAGACACTTCAAACTTGTCAATAATGTCTGCACAATATTCAGGTGTCACATTGGCCATCTAAAGAGAGGGGAAAACATGTATAAAAGCAACAGCTTTAATTCATGCTAAATAATGTTTCTATAAAATAAACTGTCAACCCTATCAAATAAGTAGCATTGTTTACAAAAAGCATTAATGTCAAGTTCTACAGGCTTGAGATGATAAATATAACATGCTGAAAAATGACACCGTTAAAAGGTGAGAGAGAGAGGAGACTGTCAGTACAACAAAGAAAAAGTCTCTAATAAAAGGCCGTAAAGAGCAACTGAAGGGCTCTCTAGAGACAAACCAATTTTAGGTGTGATAGATTGGCTTAGTGGAGCAGGTTCCTCTGGGCAGACAGCTGAGACGACAGGACTAACATGTTAGACTAAAGCGTCTCAGAGAGGGAGGACAGAAACTTAATCAGGCTCTTTTCTGGGTCTTGAAATTCAGCAAATCAGTTTGATCGCTAGCTGAGCATCCATTGGCTCTGTCCCATCAGCTGAGCGTTCCTTTCATCCTGTCTGACCTCTCACCTTCTGCTCATTGCGTAGGAAGTTGGCCAGTTCCTCCGTAGTCAGGTGATCCTTCCTGTCGCTGTATGCCATCATTAGCAGGAACAGATCCCGTCTCATAGACATCATCTTATAGAAGACAGAGAACTCCTCGTATGTCAGTGTGCCCTGCTGGTCATCTGTGTCTGCTTCCTGTCAGGATGAGAAAGCGATGTCAACCTCATGATGACTTCTCAGCACAACAAACTTCACAATAAAAAATCTACAATTTGATTTGTATCACAATACATGCTGATTTTAAAAAGTGATGATGTCCTATATAGAGATTTGCATATTATTATTTGAATTAGGTGTCTATGCAAAAAAAAAAAAAAAAAAAAAAAAAACATAGATCCAATTGCACTGCCCCTTGATGCAGTACCACTGTGCACACAGAGTGAAAACAGGCCATTTTTGGAGCTGTCTCTTTAAGACCTCCTCCTTAAAAGCCTGTTCTGCTCTTATATCCAGTCATGGATTGAAAACGCCGATGGTGGCCAAACATTTACTCTCTAGCCTCACACTTCATGGGTGTGAAGAATCAAAAATCAAAATTTAAACTTTCAGATCAGAACCTATTGTCTTACAACAATAAAATACATTTCTATAGGCATGAACCTCAAGTTTTCATACTATGACAGTGTTCAACACATAGCATTCCCTACTACATTAAACAAATATTTAAAAAAAAAAAAAAAAAAANAAAAAAAAAAAAAAAAAACGAGGAAAAATGTAACAAAAACAACATGTCCCCTCTTATATGCGACCTATTGTTAATTTTGAATTTTAACAGAGGTTTGGTGTGTTTCTGAAGTATTACAGTATATCTTGTTTTTGCATATCATACACATTGTGTGCAATCATGCCCAAATCCTGACTGTCTGATGTTAAAAATAAACCAGCAGCTTCCTCACTGTGATCTCTGTGTTGAGCACAAAACCACAAAGGGCAGCTTGATGTTGTCCTTATCAGTGACTTCTGGGCTTACTTAAAATAGTGGCTGATAACCTCACAACTGCCTTACAGTGATTGTGCTGAACTGAACACTACAACTAGAAAGTACCTAAACATAAATGTAATGTTCCCAGCTTTTTCATAAGTATTTCTGTTCTCTTTGTAAAGATTTCAATTTTGTGTGCCTTGATAAGGATTTCATAGACATTTTTTTAATGGATTTTACAGATTTCATGGACTGACTACAGCATTAAAATTGAAATTCAAATCTGTATTCCATTTGCTTTGAGTCAGCAAATGAGTTGTTACTTTTGTTGCCCAAGGTTCAGTTTCATTTCAGAAGGAAAATTTAAAGCAGTGACAGTGAGAAATTCTGAACAGGAATAATTTATTATAACACAGGTAGGGACTGGCTAGCAGCAGAACTGGAATACAATCCCAGTCATAGTTCTGATTTGGGCCATAATTTTCTTTAGCTAAACAAAGATATTAACTTGACGTTAACTTAACTTAACTTAACATTAGGTTAACTTAATGTTAACCATGCACACCTCACCCTCCAACAATGTACCTGTGGTGTCTTTTCTAACAATAAATCTAGTTCAGATTATGTTCACTCCAAAAAAAAAAAAAAAAAANAAAAAAAAAAAAAAAAACTCCAGAGTTGACCAGACTAGGATCACTTCCTCAAAAGGGCCTCGGTTTGGTTGTGTTGGTCCACTGAGTGGAATTGCTGTGATCACCTGCAAATCATACCAAGAGTGAAAACATGACAAAGTTCAATTAAACCATCCCTCACCAAAGGAATATTCTATTCCGTGAGTATTTTTGATAATTGTCAGGTGAATTGGGAACTCTAAATTGCCCGTAGGTGTGAATGAGAGCGTGAGTGTGTTTGTCTGTCTTTGTGTCAGCCTGGCGATCTGTCCAGGGTGTACCCCGCCTCTCGCCCTATGACCGCTGGGATAGGCTCCAGCCCCCCCGTGACCCTCAACAGGACAAACAGGTTTAGAAAATGGATGGATGGATGGATGGATGGATGGATGGATGGATGGATGGATGGACTTTCATACTATTACTTTCATAATGTTCCACTGAATCCAGGAATTTTATACTGACTTTTTTCTTTTTTCTTTTTTTTTTTTTTTTTTTTTGTATTGAAGCATCGCTGCTTTTGTTTAAGAAAGGATTAAAGTATTTCGACCACTATTGAACACCAATATTGTGATTTGTTCATGTAGCAACACTATGCAGTATGTGCAGACAGCTTAAAAGTAGTCGAGGTACCGTGTTCTGTATACCCGTCATCTTTGAACATGCAAAAAGAGAAAAAGCTGTCATGCGCTACACTTCATTTCAGAAAATCCTGCCTCATCATTCCCCATCTTTCAGTCTCTCTAGGATACAAATGCAAATGCACACCACAGAGCAGATACCGTATGTACTGCCTTTTTTCACAAACATGTCACCTCTCTGACCAGTTTTACCTTCATTACCTCATATTTCACTACATGTAGCTGCAGAAAACATATCAGTGCTTTTTCTGTCATGTTGCCTCTCACTGTCTGTTCACACGGATCCAGACTCTCATATTACCTGGATCATACAAGGGCCCACACTATTCCACCAAATCTAATAATACCACCTAATGCCTCCTTCATACTCCTATAATGATCATGCTGTGGCCATTGGGGACTTGATCACAGACAGAATCTACACACAAGCAGCCAGATAAATTGCTGTGATGGATTCCATTACAAATGCATGGACAGAAAACAAACAGGTTCTGAGTGTTTCAAGCAAGACAAGGTCACGGTGGCAATACTGCTACTGTATCTCCTTAAATGGAAAGAGATAAATTAATGAGCTTTTACATCTTACCCAAACCTACAAGGCATGATTATTTAGCTCATCATAACCCCCCCCCCAAATAAAACAAAAAACAAAAAACAATCAAATTTCATATACTGTATCACCTCTCAAGGACTGATTGTTGAGAGAGGAATGAAGAGGAAGTGGCCTACAGGGGGTGACTTCTTTCAGACAAGTTCATCATACTGCATAAGCAAATTCAATAAAATTGCATATATACAGAAAATTATAATATATAACTCAACAATTATTTCAATTTCAGGTCTTAAAATCAGCTTACTAAAAATAGATTTAGTATACGTTCTGTTCACAAGGCCATTTTTGGAGACTTTTTTGTGACTTTGTGACAAAAGTAAATACAGATGCTACTGTATCTATATAAAATGTTAAAATTAAGAATATTCATTTATTAAGTTATTTTTAATCAATGACTTTTGGTTAAGACTGATAACCAAAATGTAACATCGCCTTCAAAAGTGGCCAAATCACACATATCCAAATAAAATATTTGCTACATTATTTCAGATAAAATTTCCAAGCATCATATATTTCAAGTATTCCATTAAGATGGTTGTTATGCATATTGAAGCAAAGGTTTGGTGAATTTTTGTTACTGGTCAATGGATTTAATGACAAAGTGGATAATAGTTTCATTAAAAATATCAAAAAATCATGAAAATGCAAAGTCGTTTGCTTTTGCTTATGTCATTATTTTTGTTTATCTTTCTGATGATATTTCAGTTTTGTGTTATATTTCAACTTAGACCACTACGGATATTTGAGATTATTCAGTATGTAGCAGCCTTCTTTGTCCATGACTTGGGCTTTTTTTCTCTAAAATATCTCTCTCATAATTTTTTTTCATATTTATTTGAAATACTCTAATGCAAACATAAAAAATGAATGGTAATGTCAAAGTTCTTTAATATTTATACATTAGGAAGTTAAAGTTTACATATGTGAAAGAAGAAGCTCTTTTGTAAATATCTGTCAGGGCTTATTACATTTATGTGAATGTTTGCTTAATGAATAAATATACTAAATGCCTCAGCAAGTGTGACAGCAATGTTTTATTTTTGCAGAATGAAAAGTATTGAATGTCTTTAGGTTTTTGTGTTATATTGTGTGTACTCCCATGCATCTGCAATTATTCCCTCAAGGCATCACTTACCATTTTCTGCATCACACTGACACGCAAAGATTGCTGGATTTATAAATTAATAATTAGTAGCTGAGATGAATCTGTGAATTTATTGAAGCAACTCCATTTTCTGACCTGGAACATTTGCTTGATCTTCCTGCGTGGCAGATTAACATTCAGCTTGTGGAGGAGTTGGTAGATCTCTTCAATGTTCAGGAGCCCATCTCCATTCTTATCAGCCTCCTCAAATGTCTGCTTCATCCACGTCACAGGCACATTAAGGTGAACACACTAGGTTTAGCATTAATACATCATATATCCATATGAGTACCTTCTTGTGCATTTTTGTACTTGATAGCAATGACAAAATAGTTTCATCTGAAATAATAGTTGTTGAAATTATTGAATAGTGGCTTCTGAAACCAAATTCTGTCTGCCTTAGCCTCTGAGCCTTTAGAAGTTCAGGCTTTTTAGTTTGGAAACAACTCTATGGCGTGTTTCATCACATACCTATGAGAAGATTTAGTGTAAGTTGAGAATGTTTCTATTTTTTATTGGTTGATGAATCCTTATGAAACCCAACTCATAAATGTTGCAGTGCTCAAGATAAAATCAACGCTGTTTCCCTCCTGAAAAGATTGATGTTGTAGCTACACAGCTTTTTACCTGACAACAGCAGTACATGGGTAGATTCTTGTTTAAAGGATATTGGTCATGTGTACGTTGTCGTTTTGCCAGTGAATCCTCATCGCTGATCCCAGCCATCAGGTAGCGGAGGCCCGTTATCCAGGTTCGAGCTTCTTCTGCATTGGATGTGACCAGGTCAAGTGACTCCATATGGTTTCCATGGTAGATTGTGAAACAACAGGCCGGGTCAAAGCTGCCCTCTGCGTGTCGATGGAAGACATCTGATTGGCCGCCCTCTGTCACTTTGTACAGTGAATCGATGGTGACTGAGCAAGTGGGGTGGAAAAGAAGAAAAAGGGGCACAGAGAGTTTTAATTAAAAGCCATCAAAATAATAAAATACACTGAAATGAACTGCTGATGATCTCTGTTATCACTGAAACAATCTTCAAGTCAAACAACTTTACTTTTTCCTTGTGAGGGCAATTAAGTGGCTTTTTGCAATGTATATAAAAAATATATATAGACATAAAACAAAAAGTCAAAAAATTATTTATTTCTCTCTCTCTCTCACTATGTCACTATCTCAGGTATGGGATCTAATTCAATTAAAACAATTCATTACTGAATTATTGAATTATTATCAATGCACTAATATGTTTTTGTTTCCTCATTTCCATCTGAAAAACAGCCTTTTTTCTTTTTAGAGGCACTAATGTCAAATTCATACTCAAATTCAACTTCTTTTCTGCTAAAAATATAAATATTTTTGTCCATTCCATGATTATGTATTCCATCCTTATTAAATTTCCATTTACCCATTACAGAACATCATCTATTCCATTACATATTTCTGAAATGACTGCAATGACTGAATGTAACAATATGGTGATCTTATTTTATTGTGTTCAGACAACTAGTACACACAGATGCACACAGAAATGCATACACACTCGCGCACAACACACACACACACACACACACACACACACACACACACAGTCTAACAAAAGGTTAAAAAAAAACCAGTGGGTAGTTGTGGTTCTCTCTTAATCATGTCAGTGGGGAAGAACTAAGAGGATTTTCATAGAAACACACACACACAGCACACATCCTACACATGTAAAAACCCTCAAACAGATGTTTCCTTCAGTCATTTGACAAATAAAACCAGTAAAGTAAAACATAAGACAATGATGAAATAAGGAGAACATAAACTGCAGCATATCATCATATCATCATAGTAACCCTCTCATGTAGCGTCAGAGAGCATGACTAACTCAGATTTTAGAAATGTATCACACAGTCTGGGGGGGAAAAAAAAGGGACAGCTGGGTTATTCAGATTCAGATTCAGATTCAGATTAGATTTATTTGTCATATGTATGTTAACACAGGGTCAA
>VXCM01007995.1:0-18926 GCA_014773175.1 Lucifuga dentata
TATCTCAAGTGTTTCTGTGTTGGACATGAACTCCTTCACCTCATCTCAGTCTGAGCAGGTTTATGGCTTCAGAATCTGTCATGTGTTTTTCCACGTCATACACAGAGTAAAACCATCAGAAGAGCCGATTCACTCTTTCTGTTGTCAGATTAATCAGGTCACAAAAATTCGGATTATTAATCTGAAAAGGAAGGACAGTGCATTTCTCAATGATAAGAATCCTTTTTTTTTATTTTCTTTTATTTTTATTTGAGTGGAGATGATCACTCAAACACAATACACTATACAAGAGGGAAAAAAAATTGATTTTTGATTATATACAAGCCTGCACTACAAAAATAAGGCACAAACCAAATAACCATGAAAAGAAAAAAATCATCAAAAGTCATTTAAGCATGGTCTGTGCTTTGACCTTATTCCTAATTTCAAGTCGTGTATCATCAGACTCGAGTATAATATAGCTCATACTGAAATAAGTGTAACCTCAAAAACCAGGTTACAGTTAATCTAATACAGTTCTATCAAAAATCTGATCTAAATGGTGTCACAAACTCAATCCATCCTTCCCAACGTTCTCACGTGTCTTGCTCACGTCTCAAAGCTTCTGTCAGCTTCTCCACCCAGACAGTTTCATGCAAGTTTGACATTTGCTGAGAATCTGCTTCATTTCTGTGCTTCTCCAGCCATCTCTCCAAATCCTCTGATTTCTAAAATGTGCGTACATGTGGCTCAAAATTTACATAAAGGGGAGGAAATTACATCAGTTTCTTTTAAGAAATCCAAAGTTTTGCATGAAAAGTGATGTGCACCACTTCACTTCCTGTTTAGTGCGTAAATGAGGCCTCACACCAGTAAAACCTGAAAAAACCTTATTTAAAAATTTATTTTATAGGGGATTTACCACATTTATCTGCACCTTAATGTCCTCCTCCTTTATGGCGCACAGCAGTGCAGCTGTATGTCTGAAAACTTATAATCTAACTATAAAGACAGAAATCTCTGTCTGTAGCGCCAACATCTCTAGAACCCAGCGCTGTATGAAGCTGATATTCAGCAGGTTTATTCAGGACACAAGGACGTGCAGCGTCACGTGTGAAGTTGTTTGGATGAGCAGTTCTAGAATGGAGCTGTGCTGGTAAAATATAGTCCGCGTGGCAGGATACGCTCCGGTCCAGTACACGGTCTTAACCCGACCCCGTACGGCAAACAAAGCTAGCTCATAGGACATGCAGAACTAAACTATGACAGGCTGCGGCACACACCAGAGAGTCCGGTGTTGTGCCAAAATCTGTGTTCCCGCCAAATATTGCACCCCCACTTCTGCTGAGATTTGTATCCCTGCTTTAAATAATTTTCTGAAGATGAAGGAATGAAATGGCGTTAAAAAAAAAAAAAAAAAAAAACTCATATTTGGGTTATTTTTGTGAGACAGGGTGAGTTTGGTGAATACTTCCTCCCAGGAAACAATTTTTCAACAGAAATAACAAACAAGAGTGGAGGACTGAATCTCTGCTGCCCAACAGACTGACTGTAGGTATGATTGTTGTTGCCTCTAAGAAGTGCCATAATGTTTGATAAAACTTATTCAAAGGAATAAATATTGTCTTGGATGACATATATGATCCATTGTCTGCGAGTGGGGATGAAATTCTTTGCAGGAATGCAGATTTTGGCACAACACACCGTCCCGTTCTGAACAGGCAGGTTTTAAAACAGGCATCTTTTACACAGTTAATGTAAATTTAAATTGGTTCAATATTTGTTGAATTGACTGCATTTCCAGCTGCAGCGTGTTTTCTGCTGATAAAACTTCTGAGACTGCAGAGGAGAAATAAAAATCAGATTGTTTTATAAGGTGGCACTTTGGTTTTTGTGGTTTTGACCATCTTTCATATCAGATACATAAACGGTGTTGCAGCAGTGGCATAAACGCATTTTCCATTCGAGCAAACCTGAACAACCTGACAGGAAACAAACCTGAACTTTAGCCAGGTCATCCAAACATCAACTTATTACAACAACAAATCATCAGTTTCATAATGATGTTAAACTGGCAAATTAAGATAACAGAATAAAGTAAAAACTTATTCAAACCGACAGGAAATGGAGAAAATAGTGTGTGATAATAATATTTCTGACAAAGCTCCTAACAGATTCTCACACGGCCTTTTTAAAGGAGTTGCCGCAGATGAAAAGCAGCGTCTGATTCGCCACAAAGGGTCACATGATGATCTGAGATCTCTGAGCCAATCACACTAAGAGCGTTCTGAGAGTTTTATCAGGATGAATGGAGCAGCTCTGAGGCTTCAGTCTGGAAGATCTGATGAAAATCAACGTTTGAAGGAAAAAAAAGACCCAATCAGAAAAGCCAGACACTTTAATGATATGAAACTGGACATCAAAGTTCAATAATTCATTAAGTTAATTCATTTTCTGTCCTTTGATGGACTTTTCACTCTAATGCATCAGAGAGAAAGAATTCTGTGGAATGTTAAGAAGACATTATGTTTTAACAAACCTCTGACCCATCATATCGTTTGTTTCAGCTTTTCATCCAGTTTTGTTTTAGACATTTTCATGAAGCTTTTCTAATTTGTTTTTCTTCTTAATGTGATGAAGATCTGTTGTAAAAAAAAAAAAAAACAGAAAAAAACTGCAAATGAGTCATGCTTTTAAGAAGAAAAACTAACTGATGGAGAGATAATCTGTCAGAGCTTCAGAATCTCTGACATCATGGTATAATTTGTTGTTTGTAATTTTATCAGGAACAAAATGATCCAAATGAGAGGGAAGAACCTGAACGCAGCATCAGCACTGAGCAAATGCAGGTTTTATCTGAATACACACAAACACAACACGAGTCATTTCAGCTGCTGCAGAAGCTTTTAAATTATGGATGAGCTCATTAATTGATTGGGCTGCAGAGTGTGAGGAGTGTGTCTGGTTACCTCACACACTCACACACTCCTGAAGACTGCTGTCCTTGAGACATCACATCTGCTGCTTGCTATTCACGCGCTTTCGTTAAAGGACAATACCGGCGATTTTAAATGTTTGAGCCCAATGTGTGGTGGAGAGAAAATGAACACACCCATTTAACAGTTCAATAATTTTTGAACCTAAAGCTTAAAATTAAAATGCAACAAATTCATAATTTTTCCTACTAATCTGCACAGAAAACTTAACACTTACAAAATGAAAAATTATTCTAAACCATCTCTCGCATTAATTAAAAAATAAACTATGATATCTAAGTTAAGTATGCACATCCTTTTAATGTAGCATCTCTTACCATATATACTGGAGTATAAGCTGAGTTTTTATTACCAAATTTCACAAAGTAAATTGGGGGCCGGCTTATACACAAGAAATTCAGATTTGATCCCAGAGAAGGAAATTTCCAGGCATGGAAATACCACTACCTATGGAAAATAGTTTAAATCATACCTTAGAATGAGATATTTCCTGACTAAACATCTTATTCAGCACATTTTGCGGCTGCCAGTAAGCTCTGCTGTGATTGGTCAGTTATGGTAATCAGCTGCTGAAATAAACATCACGTTTCCGGTACGTGGATTATTTTCAGAAAATCAGAGGAATACTATGATAATACCCAGAAAAACAGGTAATTNACGTGGATTATTTTCAGAAAATCAGAGGAATACTATGATAATACCCAGAAAAACAGGTAATTTGCTGAACAAATAAATTGATGGAACAGCAGGGGTTATACTTGAGTACTGTTTAAACGGTAACCCTTGGGAGTCTTGGGGACTTTAGTTTTTGCAATCATTTTGTTTTTCTCTATTTTTACCACCTTAAGTGTTTTCATCCAAGTGATTGGTGCATTTTCTCTCAGCACAATCTCAGCTTTCACAATAAATCATCATATTTTCATTTTCAGATACAGTAAATGTGCAATAGATACAAAAAACACACCAAACAGAAAAAAAGCTATAAAAAACATCACATCTACTGATGGATAACTCTTTTCATCATGGACCGGATAATGACAGCATTCACCACAGTACCTTTTCGGTTTGTTTCATTTCTAAAGAGCAGTGAAAATAATCAGAACATGTGTAAGCCTGAGTTATTCTCGCAGATCTACAGCTTTATAAAGACATAATCTGGAAATTGTTAGAAATTGCAAAGTCTAATCTTTTCGGCACTTTTTTATTGCTTCAGGATACACACAGTGACACCAAAATCAAAAGTTAAACTTAAACGGAGGTGCAACATCATGCTGGCGTGATCCATGACGCTGTAGGGTTAAAGTATCTCAGATAAGATAAGATAAGATAAGATAAGATAAGATAAGATAAGATAAGATAAGATAAGATAAGATAAACTTTATTAATCCTATACTAGGGAAATGTACTTGTTACAGCAGCTTTAAATTCAGAGTACAGGGAAACGTGATAAAAATATAAACATATAAAGTAAAGAAAATACAATATAAAAGGACATACAAAAATATCTATAAATACACTGTGTGCATCAGTGAAGTACAAAAAAAATATAAAAGATATATACATCATGGATTGCACAACAGGAAAAATTGCATCTGGTTATTAATAATTGCACGTAGGAACTCAGGAACAACCTCCTGCCTTCAGATCACCTTCTACATCACATGATAGCTTAACTGTCCAACATGTTTGGGATCACAGCAGTTAACCAGAGACACCGGGAATCTAACCAGCAATCTGGAAAGACCTGCAGGGTTTAATGTCCAACAGAGGACAAGCTGTGCTTCATACAACATCAGAGATGCTGCAGCATCTGAAGGAAGAAGAAAGAACTTTCTCACAGAGATCCATCTGGAGTCCGACTGAAGTTTGACAAAAAAAAAAAAAAAAAAAAAAAAAATAGATGGGAGCTTTAAACAACAGAAGCATGAGCAGAGAAAAGAAAGCAGCTTGACGTCTTTGGAGATTCTCACTAATGGTGTAACAGACATCAACTCTGCCCACAAACAAGCTGTAACCTCATGAAACTGCAGAAATCTCCACATCTGACCTGCTTCATCACGGAGAATATTTAACACGAGCGTCGTCTGAAGACATGTTACACACACAAACACACACCTGCTCTCAACTGATATTTCTGAACGTAGACGTCTTAATGACCTTCATCAGCACCTAGAGAAAGGACGTAGAGAAAGGACACGTTTGTTTGGCTGCAAGTGTTATGTTTGGTGTTTTCGTGGTTGAAGGTGAATTTGGAGGGTCAGAGGTTTTTTTTGATATAATATTCAAATCTGCTCATAGAGCTGCAGGTTAAGCATCTTGTTGTGGGTGTAGACGTGAGAACTCTGCCACCTGTTCTGCATGTCTGTGCTTGAAATAGGCCCCGACACGTCGTTTACCGTCACCATGGTGATCAGCACCATGGACAGTGTACAAACACTTCGTTATAGTTGAGCCAAATCAGAATATTTTGTTGGCTGTTCACTCATTAATCATCATGATTTGAAAGTTCATCATACAGGAGCTTTGTTTGTTTCTTTATGTTTACATTACATCACAGCGTGACGAGAGATTTACTGTACATCCTCGAGTATAAGCAGAGTTTTATCACCAAATTTCACAAAGCAAATGCGGGGGGCTGGCTAATACATGAGAAATTCAAATTTGATCCCAGAGAAGGAAACTTCTAGAGGCGGAAATACTACCATTACCACTACCCATGAAAATAGTTTAAATCATACCTTAGAATGAGATATTTCCTGACTAAACATCTTATCAGCACATTTTGTGGCAGCCAGTAAGAGCTGCTGGTCAAACACAAAAGAATGGGCCAATCAGAGACAATCTTATAAAAGTGCTGTTTCATATACCGGTACGGTAACATTGTTTGGTAGTCTCATTCAACATGTTTTGAGCTTTATTAACAAGAAGCTAATAGCAAGAGGAGTCCGGAAAAGTTAACGTTAGCTAATGTCAGTTACAGTAATCAGCTGTTTACCGGTACGTGGATTATTTTCAGAAAATCAGAGGAATACTATGACAATACCCAGAAAAAGAGGTAATTTGCTAACCAAATAAATTGATGGAACAACATCACGGGGTCAGCTTGTACACGAGATCAGCTTATACTCCAGTATATACAGTAAGCATGAAGAGTCCTTGAGGTTAAAGGTCACACTCTATGTGATCTATCTGTGCTTTCCACCAAACACTCCAGTGTATGAACACTGAGAAAGTCAAACATTTGGACATGTGACCTGCTGGCTTGCCTTGTCAGTCATCCTCAGTCTCTCTCGGGAGTCAGATCACTTCTCCTCTGATGCTCGCTCGTCTCGCCCATGCAGCAGGAAATGGGTGTCGGGTTTCTGCAGATGCTTGTTGATGTTGTGACCCGACCTTTCAGAACTAAAGCTCCATCTGAGCTTGTACGGCTCAGGGTGCAGCTTAACCTGAACAACAGGTCTGCTTCTTCATCCCCTCAAAGGTTCTGCTACAAGGACTCCCATGTCACTCAGAGAAGTGACAGGCCTTTTCCTCCTCCTCTTCCGGCTTTCTGTTTGCTGGTTTATCCAGGATGGGAAGCTTGCAGGTTCCAGGATGAGGTTGATGGATAGTCAGTATCAGGATTCATGTTCCTGTGAGGATGATCCCTAATGCGTCTGGACCTTTTCCTCTAATGCCATCAGGACAAACTTTTTCTTGGTTAGACAGGAAAAGGAGAAACATCTGTTACTGCGTTTGTATTGATGCTGCACCTGAATGTTGTAACGTGTTTGTACCCTTTGATTTGATGAAAACCAATGAAAGTGTTTCCAGCACATTCCTATGTCATGCTGCTTGAATGGAGGAGTTTCATAATTACCAAGGCTAATGCTGCGTTCCAGACGACCCAGAACTCAAACACTTCTGACCTCCTACTTGGAAAAATGCGTTGGAACAGCACTCCAAGTCTGGGAAACAGACCAAAATTATCTAACCTGACTTCACAAGTATGACGCCACTCAACGTGGCGGCGAGCTTTGTGAATGTAAATTATCAGCTAACAGGTGAATAAAGTATTTTTTCTTAGGTGACAATGAAATAAAAAGGTCAGAATATATCGCCATGGTAACTTCTATAGTGTATAATAACTGTTTATCATTGATACGTAAGTGTAAATAATTTCAGAATATTACTTCTCTGGACAAATGTTTAATACTGTGATTGATATCATTGTAACACAATCTAACATGTAATCTTTAGTTAGTAATTTATTACTAACTTTATTTTACAGTAATTATTGACAGACAACCATGCTTTTTGATTACATTTGGCTGGAACGCTTGGAAGTCGCAACTCAAAATTTTCAGTGGAGAAATTCTGACATCCCACTGTGACTGGAACACAGCGTTAGGCCTGTGCATGCTTAGACATGATGCGGCACGGCATGCATGTTTCTGGTGCTGTCATGACGACCGTACACTTCAACACCAGGAAAGGAGAAAAGTTTGTTTCCTTGTTGCGTCACAGATTGTGAGAACCAAGATAACCAACCAAGTTTCCCAGCTTCTTGGTTTTGTCTTTCTACACATATCATCTTTCAGCTTCATATGACAAGAATGTTCTCAGACCTCAAAGTATAGATTATCTCCTGCCAGGAACTGGCACCCATTTGTCAGTCTTTATAATCCCTTATGGGCGAATCATAAAAGTATGGGAACTTCCTCACCTCCTCTAAAAGTCGCTCTTCAAGCTTGTTTTCCGTTGTCTGTTTCTTCTGACTTCACGCCTCTTCACTTGGCCAATTTTTGATGAAGGTGCATTTACATCACACAGACACTGTCTGCATTAGTTGTGTTTCCATCCACCTATTTTTTAATGTGAATTTTCAATTTACGCAGATATTCTGGAAATGGAAACAGAGGAAATTCACATAAATGCCAAAATTTGCATTAAAAATGTAAACGCTTGGCTAAGGTGGATTAGCTGATGTTTTGCAGAAGATAAAATGCAATTAAAGCTGATGGAAACAGTTTATTCGCATTTAATGATGACACACTCAAGCGCTCTATACACGAGGGACATAACATTGCGTAGTTGCGTAGCGCTATTTGTTGTTTCTCTGCAAGCAGCTGATTAGTGTCTCACAAATGGCTTGACACAGCGATGGACGGGTGTTTTACTCATGTCGTGTAACATCACGATCGTAGGACTCAATGCAAAGATGATGACCAGACTGAGACTGGGGGAAAACTCATGATTGAGTCCTTTAATGATGAATCCGACAAAACAAAAACCAACGTAAGCTGAAAACACTCCTTGGAGGAAAAACAATGGGTGAACTGTTAAACAGGGCAAGATGGCGGTGAAGACCAGGAGGGAGGTCCTGTCTGACCTCTCTGACCTCCAGAGGATCCAAGATATGATGTTGACATGAGAGAACAAAGGTCTGAGGAGACAATGTGGCAGTGAGGAGTGATTCGGCTTATAGAGAACAGAAAAATGCTGAGTCATGAGGCTGATGGCGAAGCTTTCTGTGAAGCTGGGTACACTCTGTGTGATTCTGTCCGAAAAGATGACCACCAAGATGACAAAAGATGACCACCATGACAGAATCATGGTGATATCTTTGGTCCAAAATGGTGGTCCTATGTCGCTCTGTGAGAGAGGTTCAAAGATAGCCGCTGTAACGGTCTAACACCAAAGATAGCCTGTGACAAGATTCTGACGTGTCAGAAATATAGGATGCTGCTACGACCTGTCTACTGACCAACCAATAGGAAAGCAGCGTGAAACGACGTGCTGGTCAAAGTGACGCTGTTAGCGACGTTATGAATAAAGTTTGGAGGAAAAACAACACCAAGAGATGGAGGCAAAACGTGTGAAACAAAGAAGAGTTGTTGCAGCAAAAGTGTGTTTATACGACGTCTCCTCCAGCTGTTACTGTGTCCGTTACCATGTCCTTTACGTGTCCGTTACCATGTCCGCTCGTAGACAGATGCAGCGCAGAGAGAAATAGTGGAGGAATCACAGGTTCGTCCACTCTCTCCTCCTCCTCTACTTTGGAGTTTTTTTTGATACACAGAAGACAAAGACAGATTCTTGTTTAGCTTCATTATTTTTCGTAACAGCGGCGTAGATTGATGAGATGCACAGATGGACGTATTTTCTTTTGACTTGCATCGTAGCTTATCAACATACAGTCTACACGCATAAAACTCGATGTCATACCAAGTTTATTAGATCCACGTCACACAATGTGGCTTAATGAGGTTATAACATGTCTGTGATCTTACAGTGTGCAGGAGCCTTTACACATGAAGGTTTCACCCACCACCTGGTACGCAGCACAAGAGGCAGCTTATAGAGCGCCATGGCAACGCACTGATCAGTGATGCAGGAGCTCGGTGGCTCAGTGAAAGCGATCATGACCACAACTCATCAAAACTGTGAAGTCTGAAGCAGCAGACAGAGTGCTCTGCATTCCCCACAGTGGTTGGCATCTGATTGTGAAAGCAACCAGTTCAGCCCTCGTGAAACGGGCTGTCTCGTTGCTCTCCAGCATCTCTTGGCTGCGTTTAATAAGGCCGTCTGTAACGGCTTAAGGACTGTAATAACAAAGCTTTCATTTAAGCTCTCCATGGTTTTGTGTGTTTTGCTGTCGACGTTTGTTTGCATGGAATTAAATCGTCCTCCGAGATAATTTGCATAATGTAGTTGCTGGGAACGTGCATCGATTTGCATTTTCTTTAATCGGCTATTCAGAAATGTGCTCAAAATACACCAAACATCTGGATGTAAACACACCTATTGTTTTAAATTTTTAGCAGTGCATGATCTCTCCAGCAACCCACTGTTACAGGGACATCTCGATGTTCTTCGCCATCAGCCTCATGACTCAGCATTCTTCTGTTCTCTACAAGCCGAAACACTCCTCACTGCTGCACTGTCTCCTCAGACCTTTGTTCTCTCATGTCAGCGTTGTATCTTGGATCCTCCGGAGGTCAGAGGTCAGACCCTCCTGGTCTTCAGCACTGTTCACCAGTGTTTTTCCTCCAACTTTACGTTGCTTTTTGTTTTGTCTGATTCATCATCAAAAGACTCAATCGTGAGTTTTTCCCCCAATCTCAGTCTGTTCGTCCTCTTTGCACTTGGGTTCCATGATCGTAATGTTACACCCTCAACTCAAGCGCAGCCTCCACAGCGGCCATGTTGGTGGCAGTTCAGCCACATTTTCTGCCTGACTTCTGTCATGTCTGGGTTAAAGGACCATACCAGCCATTTTGCATGTTTGAGCCCAGTATATTCTGTTTTCATACATGTTACATTACTGACAATCATTTCTCAAAGGATAAAACCGTATTTCAGCTTTTCTGATATTTTGCAAAATCTCTTAATCTTTCAAAATCAAATATTCAAGCGATACACCCACCTTAAAAATCCATGTTTCTCCTGCTAATAGTTACGCAGCCTTATGAAGTCACGGTCCTTTAAATTTTTCCATAAACGCAGGTCTTCTTTTGGGACTATATTCCCCGGTGGAGGCATACATTCACTCCACGCTTTTTATTGAGCTTAAACACTAAAATTACATAACTTCTAAAAAAACCTGAATACACGTCTTGTTGGTGATGATGGATTACCTATCCCAAGAACGTTTACAGTATCAACAAGTTGATTTTAATAGCAGAATGAACTGAAACCAATGGAGGTCTGGAAGGTAGGAAAAACATTTTTAATTCACCGTTCCAGTAGTATGCTTTGGGAAATGATTGTCAGTAATGTTACATGTATGAAAACTGAATAGATTAGGCTCAAACATGCAAAATGACCGGTTGGTCCTTTAAGCAGAAATCAGCCATAAATGTTCATTTTCTATGTGATCGTGTCTCAGCACCTCCCAACAAAAAGCTGGAAAATGGATCAGAGAACAAACATCTTCCAGTGAGCCGCTCCAGCTGCCGTGAGATTCCTGTTGGGAATATCATCAGATTCATTGCTCTGCTCCTTCAGCAGAGACTAAATGGCCCTCAGAGATGAGAAGCTAAAGATGTGTTTCAGGGCTTGTTGAAGTAGAGAAGCTGGTTGTCTCTGTGGATGCTGTTAATATCACAGGTTTCATTCCAGCAGCAGCAGCTCTTTATTATGAGACCATTTACTCTAAACAGTCCAGGATGCTTCTCTTTTAAAATTCCAGGGAATTATATTAAAGGACCATACTGGCAATTTGGCAGGTTTGAGCATAATACATACAACCTGCATCCATGTCACGTTACTGACAACCAATCTCCAAAGCATAAAACCGTGTTTTAGTTTTCTCGATACTTTTTCAGCCACAACCAAGATTATCACATTGATCTTTCAAAATAAATCAGGTGATACACACCATCCATCCATCCATCCATCCATCATGTTAAGGGTCACGGGGGAGCTGGAGCCTATCCCAGCGGTCGTAGGGTGAGAGGCGGGGTACACCCTGGACAGATCGCCAGTCTATCACAGGGCTGACACAGAGACAGACAAACACATTCACACCTACGGGCAACTTAGAGTTCCCAATTCACCTGACATGCATGTCTTTGGAGGTGGGAGGAAGCCGGAGTACCCGGAGGGAACCCACACGGACACGGGGAGAACATGCAAACTCCACACAGAAAGGCCCTGCCCCGGCCGGGAATCAAACCCAGGATCTTCTTGCTGTGAGGCAAGAGCGCTAACCACTGCACCAACGTGCCGCCCTGTTAGAAGGTGAAACATTTAAGTTTCACCTTCTAACACTTTTGCATGATTGTAGAAGACACAGTCATTTTAATTTCTTGGTAAAAGCCATCTTCTTCTTGGACTGTATTTCCTGGCGGAGAAATATATTGTCTTCTGTGCAGCTTCGAGTCAGATTGGTTAAATAAAGTTACTAATTCAAAACAACCTTAATATACATGTTGTTTGCTGTGATGGATTATGTATCTTAATTGTGTTTCACATCTCTACAAGTTGATTTTAAAGCGTAGTAGAATGAACTGAAGGCAATTACAGCCTGGAAGGTAGGAAAAACAATCTAAAATGTACCGCTACAGTAGTATATTTTGGAAAATAGTTGTCATTAACGTAACATATATATATATTGGGCTCAAACATGCAGGATCACTGGTATTCTCCTTTAAGGTTTAGATAGTTTCTATGGCAACAGCATCTGTCCTACTTTCCACCGTTGGGAATGTTTTTGTTGTTGGTTCAGTCCTTTGAAGAACTTCTGTGTTCTGTCCTATTGGGTTTTATGATGAGATATATTTTAATGTTGAGCGGGTCGTTGACAGTTTTGAGCCGATTCCCTCAGGACATCGGCATTTCAGAGTAAACAGTGTGTTTAAACGCTGAGCTAGACTCAGAACAGTTTGGCACTTAAAGAACTCATTATTTTGGCTGTAACACTCTCACCAACACTGACATTCAATTCAAGAGCACTTTACATTGTAACCTGATGCCACCCGAACAGAGTCAGCGAGAGAACGGATCGATGGTGCTGTTAATAGTCAAATGTACTCCAATTCAGCTGATTCCCATTGAGATGGCGGCGTGATGGCAGCCAGTCGATACAAACGCTCTCTGTAATGAGAAACACGGCCTTCACCCAAACAAGAAAAGAACAGTTTGAAACGTGGCTGTGAAGATTCCATCGTATCAGAAAAGCCGGTTAATGATCTAAAACCAGAAACAACCAAATACAACCTGAGTACGTGGATCAGTCCATCAAATCCCTCCAGGAGTCAGGATTAGCCGGATGCAAGAGANACAACCTGAGTACGTGGATCAGTCCATCAAATCCCTCCAGGAGTCAGGATTAGCCGGATGCAAGAGAATTATCCGGATTACGCACCGTGTTATTTTGAGCTTCCGCAGTTTTCATTAAGCTGATGTGTAGATTTTCTCACCTCTCAGTAGAAATGTCTGACTTTGTTCAGCAGCTTCAGGTTTTTACTGTCCCACTATGAGTTTAGCTTCATTTCAGAAACAAAAAAACAGATGGTTATAAGCAGTTAAAAGGACCATACCGGCCATTTTGCATGTTTGAGCCTAATATATTCAATTTTCATACATGTAACAATCATTTCCCAAAGCATACTACTGGAACGGTGAATTAAAAATGTTTTTTCCTACCTTCCAGACCTCCATTGGTTTCATTTCACTGTGGTACGCTATTAAAATCGAATTGAAACGTTCTTGGGATAGGTAATCCATCATCACCAACAAGATGTGTATTCAGGTTTTTTTTTTTTNTTTTTTTTTTTTTTTTTTAGAAGTTATGTAATTTTAGCATTTAAAAGCAATAAAAAGCATGGAGTGAATGTATACCTCCACCAGGGGAATATAGTCCCAAAAGAAGGCCTGCGTTTATGAAAAAATTTAAAGGACCGTGACTTCAAAAGGCTGTGTAACTATTAGCAGGAGAAACGTGGATTTTTAAGGTGGATGTATCACTTGAATATTTGATTTTGAAAGATTAAGAGATTTTGCAAAATATCAGGAAAGCTGAAATACAGTTTTATCCTTTGGGAAATGATTGTCAGTAACGTAACATGTATGAAAATTGAATATATTAGGCTCAAACATGCAAAATGGGTGGTTGATCCTTTAACAAATCTGAAAATCTGCTGAGGACACTTATAGAAGAACTGTCATGGGACGAAAAATACGCCTGGGAGCACTGAATGTTGAGCACACATAATTTGATGATCTTTGTGGGGATTTGACATTTTGTGTGTTAATGGACAGGGTTCAATCCTATGAGCAATCTGCCAATCAGGTTTTAGTTTAGTTTTGTTGCATACAAATAACATTTTTGTTCTGATTTACAGTTAGATTTCTTACTGTAACACTGTTTGTGCAAGTACTTTCAAGAGTAATTTAAAATGTATTTTCTATACCCAAAAACATTTCATCAAAATATTCTACAATTGTAACAAAGCTTATTTCAGCCATTGAGAATTTTACCCAGCTACCAAACGTGTGTGTTTGTTTTTTCCTGTTTTCAGTTCTTTATGACACATGGTCAGCAAACAATCTTCACCCTCAGTTTTTTCAGGTCAACTTTCTGTCAGCTTTCTGTTAGATTTAGAGGTTCTATCTTTGGGAACAAATTACCCTTCAAAACTTGTACTAGTTTTAATACATTTAAAAAGCAGTTCAGATGTGTTCTTATGAACCAGTCCTAGCCATTCCTCAATATCATCGTCATCCCTTTATTGTTTGTTTTAATTTCTCAGTAAAAGCCGTCTTCTCCTGGGACTATATTTCCTGGTGGAGACACACATTGTCTTCTGTGCAGCTCTGTGTTGGACCACTTAAAGTTACTTCAACAAAAAACCTAATAGACATGATGTTCTCTGTGATGGGTTATTTATTTCAAGCGGTTCAAGCGAATGAAATGAAACCAATGACAGTCTTGAAGGTAGGAGAAACAAAATCAAACTTAACGCTGAAGTCACATAGTCTGGAAAATGGTTGTCAGTAACATAAGGTGTGTACTAGGCCCTAGTACACACCTTATGAATCCTGAAAACTCCACAGCGGCAGTAGCTGCCACTGTGGAGTTTTCAGGATTCAGTAACAAGGACAGGAAGTTGGTAGACGCCCCAGTCTGCAGGAAATGCTGATCGACAGGAACCGCTAAGGGGGCGATGTGATTTCACCACAGTAGAGACAGGAAGTAGCAGTTAGCTTGCTAGCCTTGAAACAGGAAATGTTCCGTGAAGGTCTTAGTTGTGTTGTTAAAGCTAAGTTCTCATGGCGTTGGACTTGACAGGTTTTTCTCTCTCCTGGTTATTTGTTAGATTTGTGGACCTTTTGTTTATCAGGTCATCTGGTTCCTTTACACGATCCTTTAAGGTGGAATTGCTGTTTTTGTAGCTTTTGTACAGTTCTGGTCACAGACTCTCTCCACCTCCTACACTCCTATTTGGAGTCTAATTCATTTGAAAAAAAAGACAAAACGCGCAATAAACTAAGTTAAAGCTGAATTTGACTAATAGCATTATTAATTTTTTTTCGAATTTTCTATAGATATCGCGATAATATCGTTATCGTGAATTCTTTTGGTCACGATAATCGTGTAGTAAAAGTCTGATATTGTGACAGCCCTAGTGTGTATGGTTTTAATATATTGTATATATTGGGTTCAAACATGCAGGGTTGCTGATGATCTTTAGGTAAGTAAATGTGGCTGTTTCCTGTGAACTGGCTGCAGGTTTGAGCTCCGTCAGGCTTTTTGCTGCAGAGCTTCTTCCTGCAGGCGCCATCATGGCTGACTGACAGCATCATCCATCATCCTGTTTATCAGAGTCCAGCTCCACGTGAAGCGGTCAGAAAGTCTGCTGCAAAACCTCAGGACACACAGGTTGTTTCATAAGAATATCTTTTCACGGAATTTTGTTTTTTAAATTGTCGTTTAATTGTAATTAATGTCTGAGAAATCAAATGCAAACTTTAACTTATTACTATTGGTGTAAACATTATTAGCGTATAATGCTAATGATGGTTTCTAAATCATCACAAAGTGTTGATGAATTTATAATTAATTCATCACATACATTCATCATTTTAACACGTTAAATCTGACATCCAGTCTGCGTTTTATTCTCTGCAGCAAACTTAGCCACACATCCTCCATGTTTCAATCTTTCTCCTTAAAATGAACTTTGTTTTTTTTTTTTTTTNTTTTTTTTTTTTTTTTTTGGTTCAGAAACTGCAGGGAAAAAGTTGAACATGTTTGAACATGTTTGATGAAGCAAATATAAATGCAGCAGGAATGTCTGAATCAATTATGCATAACCTGAAGACCAGCTTCATCGTTTTAATTGGCCGAGTCTTAACGAACCTTTACGAGTCCATCTCACTTTCAACTCGAGTTCACGTTAACGCTTCAGACGTGTGTGTCAGCGTTTCATGTCTCAGGTCTTAAAATGAGATGCGATGATGGAATATTTACAGAAGCAGGCTCATTTTCTCTGCCTGTTGTTTGTGTGTCAGTGTACACACACACACACACACACACACACACACACACACACCCCAAACGTCCACATTATTCATTAGTTTCCTTTTAAAGATCCTGAAATCCTGAATGACTTTCAAAGACTGGATGCTTATTAAAATGATGATTCATAGATAAACACACTGGAATATTTTAGAGTATTTTAGTGAAGTTAATCTTTAGAAATTCACCTTTAGTGAGAAACAAATATACAGAGTTTAACTGATAATGTTCCTTGAAGAAGCTTTAATCAGATACAAACAGGAAGTTGGAGCTTTATTTATCAGTTGTGACACTCAGGAAGAAGCCAGCCTAGATTCATCGCCTAATTCCTGCATCAAGGCGTTCCTGACTTTGTTGGAATTCTTCTCAGAGTGAGTCTTGAAGACACGTAGAGACATGAAGACACGAGAGACATGAAGACACGAGAGACATGAAGCCCTGATCAGACTAGTTAGCCACTGGGGCTGACTAACAGGGTTGTAATTGTCTGCTATTTCTCTGCACCGCCCTTTCTCTATTTAGACTCCATTTTTCATCTAAGCACCAAATAAATGAACTTTGTTAAAAAATTACGTTTGCTTTGTTTTGGTTAATTTTATTAGTATTATATTGTGCAGTGCAAAGGCCACCAGCCAGCCCACCGGGAAAAGTCCTGCCTCTCCCGATGGCTAATCCGACCCTGCATCCTGATCATGCGCATACACCTGCATATGTACCTGGCTTTTTAGACTTTTTACAAGCAACGTAGTTTAGGAGGTCTAATAATTCAATAATTGAAGAAAATAACAATAATCTATCTATAAAGACAGAAATCTCTGTCTGTAGCACCAACACCTCTAGAACCCGGCACTGTATGAAGCTGATATTCAGCAGGTTTATTGTTCAGGATGTGCAGCGTCACGTATGAAGTTGTTTGGCTGAGCGGTTCTCAAATTGAGCTGTGCTGGTAAAAGCAGTTTTATTTGTTCTTAGTGGATGTCTTTTATTTATTGTTTTCCTGGTTTCTTGATTTCATGTTTGTTTTTTTGTTTTTTTATTGTTTTGTATTGGGAAGCACCTTGTGACCTGTTGTCTGTGAAAGATGCTATACAAATAAAACTTATTATTATTATTATTATTAAGTGTTTATTATTACTTCAGAAATCACTAGATCTGGAATTGGAGTTTTGTGTTTTTTTTTTTTTGTTTTTTTTTAAGAAATCGCCAGTGAGTTACTGAAGCTACCTTGCAATGTTAGTCTATGCTACTATTACGACATGAGCGAACTAAAAACCAACCGGGAGATTTTATATATGTGTAACTACTCAATACCGCGTGTTTAAGGACATGTTTTCTGGATAATAAGTGCATAAAGTAAAAATATGGTTTTGCTAGTAGTTTATATATATATATATATATATATTTTTTTTTTTAGGTTAACAGCTCAAATGTATGCTGTATATTTTCATGCATTCCAAATGAGAAATGGAGTTAAGATTTTGAAATATGTTTACTTGCAAAAGAAATGGACCATTTAATGATTTAATCTGCAATATGCAGGTTGGTTTTTTTATTGGGTCCGATTCTGAGTGAGGAAACCTGGACAGCATGTCAGAAGAGAAAAGAAAAATCTGTCAGTTATGTCCAAACACCCTTTATTCAAGGAGTTGCAGATTCATGATGCAGTGTGAGTTTAGCAGGTCTAGTCTCTTTTGGACGTGTCCACACATGCAGGACATGAGTCCATGCTTATACAGATCCGTCATTAGACAGAAATCACAATCAAACCCTGACCTGACACCCCCGAACCCTCTGAGGTAACATGACACCAGTAAATCCAACATGGTAATTAAACCCATACTGCAGTTTTTTTTTTTTATGTACTGTATGCAGACGTGTTTACATGAAGCAGCACGGAGGTCAGAGGTTTGTGGTTTTCTTCTTCTGGTTTCTTCCTCCCCACTGACCATAAATAAATCAAGTGAAATGTGATGAAGCGCCGGACTCGTTATTGTGGTAAAGAACTGGGCAGATCCCGGATCTCTCAGGTCCCATCAGCGCGCCTCCTCGTACCCTTTCCCCGTGTTCTTAAGTGATAATGGCCACAGCCGGTGTTCATGTGTTCACGCCTCATTTCATTTCATTACCGTGTCCCGTTCGCCTCATCGCCTCGGTTCCCAGCCCGCCCTTTCATCTCAGTGTGCAGCAGTTGCTCATATACAGCAACCGTAATACAGGTGGCGGCACCATCTAATCCAAGGTTTGTGAAACCAATTTAGCGTGCTTTCCAGAGAGAACGCGCTACCGATGGCCTAATTACATATGAGATGCGTTTCAGGTTCTAGTTGTGGTNTTCCAGAGAGAACGCGCTACCGATGGCCTAATTACATATGAGATGCGTTTCAGGTTCTAGTTGTGGTTTCCACGTATCAGATCGTTTCTGACGCAGCATGAAGCTTGTTATTTATGGACGTGTAGCAGCGTGAGGCCATGCGCTCTGCTGTTTGCTTTCTGATTTATAATTTAACTCCACAGAGCTGCCAGGAAAACATGTTTAGATCTCAGAGTTCAGCTTCCTGAACATTCCACCTCCTCACAAACAGCCACAGAGGATCAGTGGGCGTCTGACCTGAGAAGGTCCTTGTTTTTGGCCCTCATATCTCATCGTTTGGAGGTTTTATTGAATGTCACCTGGTCAGATGGAACACAGGCAGCTTTTTCCTAAACGGACAGTGGAAGACGAATGGTTCATTCCTCCGATCGATAACATTTATCCAAACACATAACCTGTACCTGTCCTCTGGTTTTCTGCAGAGCTCCACTTCATCCCTTCTGGAAGCTGCACCTGCCGTTTTTCCTCATGTGTTAATACGCGTCTGCAGAGCTGATTTACACTCATTTACTGATTTACACGTGTCAGCGTGTGGATTTACTTTGCTATTAGAGAAGCGGTGGGATTTTCCTCT
>VXCM01007996.1:0-14336 GCA_014773175.1 Lucifuga dentata
CCGTGCTGCGGGACGCAGGGGGCGGGGCCAGTGATTGACTCCTCACGCTGTGTCTGCGGTGGTGTCTGTGAAGGATATGGAGGTTTTCAGGTGTAAATGAAACTTTCATACATGCATACATAATGCACAATGTTTTTCCTTCCTTTAAAGGACCATACCGTATGTTTGCATGTTTACACCTGATATATATAACCTGCATAAATGTCACTTTGCTGACAGCCAGTTTCCAAAACATATTACCATATTTTAGTTTTCCTCTTCCAGATCGCTTAATATTTCAAAATCAGATGTTCAGGTGATACAGCCACCTTAAAATTTCATGCATCCAGCGCTGTTTTGATTCTTTTATTGATTCTTTTAATTTTGCTATAGACACCAGGCAGACTCGAATTGGCCATCAGGAGAGGCGAGACTTTTCCCGGTGGGCTGGCCGGTGGCCTTTGCACTGCACAATATACTGTAATATTAATTAAAATTAACTTAAACTAAGCAAACATAATTTTTTTCTTGCATAATTTTCTTGGTGTGGAGAAACAGGACAATTACGGACTTATTCGCCGTACCTCCAGCATCATTGGCGTTTTCGTACCGCTCAACTAAGCACTGACAGGAAGCGACATGTTGACGGTTACCATGGCAATCTTTGCACATTCGTGGTCCAAATCGGGTTTCCGGGTCAAATTGGGTCGCGACATGGACATCACAACAAAGAAGGCTCTGGTTCTTCTTCTCATTCAGAGAAGAAAAGTGAAAAAATGGCGAATGTTGAGTCAGTGTTCTAAATGCTCTACAGGTTATGAGCTTCTCCTCCGTCGCTGTGGAGCTTCTGCTGACAGCTGTTTTCTGATTGGTTGAGCACTGGAAATGTCAGCGTCAGAAAGGTCAAAGTTGAATTTGGTTGAACTTTGAGCGCTGTGTCAAAACAGACAATCTGAGCGTGGCGTGACGCAACGTTAGGAGTCACCGCTCAGCTCCCAATACACAATAATGTAACACCCAGGTCAGCGCAACGCTAATGCTTAGCATGTGAAACTGGCGTAACACGTAAGCATGATGGAAGGCACAGTGGTTATAATTTCCTCTTTAAACTGATTAATAAAGTTACTTTGGCCAGAAAGCACACATAAATAAACATTATCTCAGCATGTTTCAAGTCTCTACAAGTTGATTTTTATGTCGTACTGGAATGAACGGAAACTAAAGGCAGTCTGGCAGGTAGGAAAAACAATTCTAATATTTACAGCTCCCGTCATACGTTTTGGGAAATGGTTGTCAGTAACAATGTGTCTGTAGGTTTTATGTATTGGGCTCAAACATGTAATATCGCCGTTATGGTCCTTTAAATAGATTTTCTTCACAGAGCATGTTTATTTTGCACACACGTGCTTTTTTTTTGGTTGTTGTTTTTTTTTTTATTCTTGTACTTTTGCACACAGGAGCTCATAACTACAGCTTTGTCGTAAAAGTGGCAGTGGAACAGGAAGCTGAATCACACTGAAGGTTGGCTTCCTGTGTTCTCATGGTTGTCAGGTGTTAGCAAAATCAGTCAAAAAACACACACACACACACACACACACACACACACCACATCCTGATGTTTGCTATAATGCTAAATCAAACATCCACAGCTTGATTTTTCTCTCTCCGTGGCGTCTCTCACTCTTCACCTTTCCTCACCTCTCGGCTCCCCACTGACTCCTCCTCTTCAAATCGCTGTAATCAACACTGATGCTCCTGAAGATCCCAACGCATTAATCAGATTGGATTGTATTGCGATGCCACAGGGGGGCATTAAAACTGATATTCTTTTGACAAGGACTGAGAACAAAGGCTTTCTTTGATTGAGAGTGATTGGCCTGTAATGGAATTGAAGCAATTCCTCATCGTGTCTCTTTGTCTCATCATACCTCTCTCTCTTCCTGCCTCTTTGCTGCTCCGTCTTTCTTCCTTTTCTGTATTTTTCCTTACGTTTGAGTTGAATGTAAAAGTGTATCATCCAGTGGTGTGCGGTCAGGGCCAGCAAGGCCTTCTCTGCTGGCCTAGAGATTGTCAGAACCATCAAATTTTGTTTTTATAATTTAATATATGTTTTATTAATGCTATATGTATTTTATAAAGTTCATTCCTAACGTCATTTCATCGCTACGGTACTCTCTCCCTCAGTTTTGCTGCTTCCAGTGCAGCTCATAGAAATTAGAGCTTTTATCCAATCAGATTTTCCCCTGTGCTGTCTCCGGGTAAAAAAATCTAGCCTGAGGCCTTCAGAATCTGGAGTGAATCTCCTCTGCTATTCAAGCTAATGGGACGATGTTGCTGATTGTCATATTCTTTAACCAATCAGATTTCGAGTTTGCTATGTTGGGCATATTCTTTTACACGTCAGGGCCTTCTAGCTGGCCTAGCCTACGTCATCAGAGTACAGCATTATGCTAACAGCTAAACAACCTGCCAGAAATTCATCAGAAGAAGAAGAGGGCCAGTAAGCTTAGCTAACTGGAGTAAACCTANGCCTACGTCATCAGAGTACAGCATTATGCTAACAGCTAAACAACCTGCCAGAAATTCATCAGAAGAAGAAGAGGGCCAGTAAGCTTAGCTAACTGGAGTAAACCTAGCTAGCACGTAACGTAGTTAATGTTTATTTAAACTTTCTTTCTTGACGTTTAGATTTTTAGATGTAGTGCTTTAGATTTTTTGTTTAGATTTTTACTTAGCCTGTTGTTTTTTAACACACAATGGCTGAAGGAGGAGAAGAAATGGATTTACAACACTTTTTTTCACATTTTGGAACTGAAATGCACTGATAATGTCCAGCCGTGTGGTTAAACTGTTTCTAAAGACAGAAAGGACGGACTTTGTCTTCAGAAGATGGACAGCTTTGGTAAGTCTGATGGATTTTTATGTAGCTGGAATCTGTGGAGAAGCCTGTTGAATCTGATTGTGTTATTTGTGTTTTACAGCATTTTTGCTTACTTGCTGGTCGTATGAGTAAATGTGATGGTTGTTGTGAGTTTGTTCTTGTTTCTTTGGTAATGACACTGATTTAGGCTATGCCATGTTTATATGTGATGCAGCATCCTGTCATACATCCTATTCACGTCTCTGCAGTTAGCGTGTTGTAACTGTCATAGGTGTTGATCCTCATGTTAAATCACTTTATTCCACTCGATAAAGGTTACTGTCACTGTGAATATGGGCTGGTTATGTCGAATAACAGCAGCCTATAGCCCTAGTGTCATGATAATAAAAAAAATAAAATACACGGCCCATTACAGGTATCATCCCTCTCCTCCGTTTCTGTCTTTGCTCCTCCTTCTGTTCTCCAAGGTCAGTACGACTGAGCCTAATTCGCTTTTCTTTGATGATAACATCCAGGACCAACTTTAGCCAAATGTCCATCTCTCTGCGGAGCCGAGATTTATCTCAATTATTTCTCCTCCGGTTTGAGTATCAGAGAGCTGGGTCCACCCAGGCAGAAACGGTAAATCTTTTGATGTCTTGTGAATATCCATCGGCTACAGAGAGCGGCTGTAAATTCCCTCAACACAGCATCCGGCTTTACCCACTTCAGCAGGAAATCCAGCCCTGACAAGGAGAATGTGGACTAATCTGCAGCCTTTTCAATAAACATGGCAAAATACTCTTAAACAACACAAAAACTGGCTTAAATCCTTTTGCCAATGCCAAGCAATAATAGCGGTCGTTATTTATTTTTGTGCTTATGCGAGATGAATAACATCAGCATGTCTCATACAGTATTTATTCTTTATGAGAGCCAGGCAGTTATTTAGAAGTTGCTTATGCCAACGCAAGATATGCAGATCCTGAGAGCGTCAGACAAAGGAAGAAAGAATAGAGGGGAATTTAGGATGGGAGTCAGAGGAACCAAAGGAGACGAGAAGAAAGTGTAATATCCAGGGACGGAGAGCTGAAGTCTGTATTGCAGAGCGAGTCCTGGCTGTCTCGACATGTCCTTGTGCAGGATTTATGAGTGCTAAGATCAGGGACGGCGTTAGGCTAGAAGTGCCAGCAGGAGGAATGGATGGGAAAGTGAAAGGAAAGTAGGAAAGGATGGTGTTACAGAATTTCAGACATTAGCAGGCTCAGGCTGTTCCATGGGTTGAGACGTTCCTGCTGCATAATGCCAGGTGACAGGAGGAGAAATGGCGAGACCAAGAGCAAGAAGCAAAGGAAAAATAGACGGAACAGAGAATAACAGAGCCTAGACATTATCAAGAGGTCAAGGCCGCTGATTTGATTAGCACTTGTAAGTCGCGGGGCAGCGAGGAAGAAGGGAGCGCGGTAGTAAATAGAGAAAAAAAAAGAAAAAATAGAAGGCGAAAGCACAGGAACAAAGAGGGAAGAAAGAAAGGGGGGAAGAAAGCACAGAAGGTTCAAGTTAGGGAGGATGGAGGGAGTGAAAACTAGATGGGGGGAGGTGAAGCAGCGTGGGTGGTGTAATCTGTCTGTGTCACCAGGATGATGAAGGGGCCAGGAGGGAGCGCTCTGCAGTTCACCTTCTGGCCTCTGGAGGAAACAGACTGACCCTGTGCCCCCCACCCCCACCNCCCCACCTGCACGATTTATGACTCGCAGGGTCGCTCCAGGGTTGCTCAGTTTTTGAGAGCGTTTGCGAATCTAGTTGTTGTGATAGCGATATGTGTGTGCGTGCAAAATCGCGTGTAAAGAAAGCCGCTGCACGCATACACGGATTACCGCATGGGCAAAGTGGGCATTACACGCCCACTTTGCCCATGCGGTAAGGCCTAGGGCTCCTATTGGCTCCAGGCGCCCACACACGTCCCACTGTGGGACGTGTGTGGCCTAAGGCCTAGGCCTTAAGATTTATTATCATCTTTTCTTTTTTCTTTTTTTAATGTGTAAAGTATTTCTGTTTTAAAAACATTGGAGTTCATGTGATTTTGAAAATGTAGTATGATTATGAAATTGAATCAGAATCAGATTTGCCAAGTATGTTTTCACATACGAGGAATTTGCTCTGGTACTTGGTGCTCAGGAAGGAAAAGAAAAATATACAAGATAAATTCAAATATATGATCACAAAATGCACAATATACAAGGGATGTACAATATACAGGGGATGTGCGTTAATGTAGTGCATAGAGTCCAAATTTAGAGTCCAAAATTGTTTGAATGTTTTATAAATTAGCCATTGCTAAATCACGTAATGACATAGGCTAAAGGTCAAATGTCATCATGGAGAAACCTCGCCTAGCGGGTCGGCAAAGCGTCAACTCAAAACAGAATAAAGACGCCGCTTTGCTACAACAAATACCCTCTATTTCAACATTTTTCATCAAAAAACAGGTGGAAGGTGGTGCTACTGTTAGCAGCGCTGTCGTCTGGATGCTAACATGCTAACATGTCAAAATAACAAATATAATTTCAAAGTAATACATGCTGTGTGGTTATAGATTGTTTTGTGTTATTGTGCCACCAAACTCTGTGTGCTTGGGGAGGGAACACGACACGCATGTATTATTTGCGTGTGTATGTAGGGGGCCGTGGACCTGTGGTCATGCTAATCCGTCCACGGCTGCACATCAGGCAGAGTGAGACTCGAGCGCCGGCGGGGAGAAAGCGATGGTGATTGCTATCGGCTCAGAAAGTGAGCACAGGCACGTCCACGTATAATCCAGCATGACGAGGCCGTGCGAGGAGAAACTAGCAAAAAAAAAAAAAAAANAAAAAAAAAAAAAAACTGAAGGGAGAAAGGAGGACAGAATGAGGGAGGAGTGGACTGCATGCTGATGATGTGGCTTCATCGTCCGTTTTTATGATGATGTCCTGACATCAACTCCCTCTGAATCCTCTGGAGAGTTTTCCTGCTCTCTGCTGCTGGGCTTGTTGTGCTGAGCAGGCGCCGTTTAATAGGTTAGGCAGGTGTCATGTGACTTGTTTCTTTCTTGTTGCATATTGTATTGCATCATTACCTCCTCCAAGGTGGCTGTTTTCACCTACTTTTTTTATTTGTTCTCTGCAGGATTAAAGCTTTGTGCCGATGCTTGGAGGGAGGATGATGCACGGCTCAGGGAGAACCCGGTACAGTTTGGTGGATCGAGATCTGTTGACAGATTCTGGAATTTTTTGAATTTCTTAACAATTAGAGATAGAGGATTTCTGAGCATTTTGTCAGTGTCTCCAAGGGTAATATATCAATTTCAATGATCAGGTAAAATTATCCCCATGATTTAAAAAAAAAAAAAAACCAAAAAACACAGGTACAGTTTGGTCCATATCTGGACAAGGATCAGGGTTTGGATCTAGATAAGGATCTCGATCTTAGCAGACTAAAATATGAAGGGAAAAAATATATATGTGCAGCGATTTTCATCTTTAATACATACAGCAAAAGATCCAGGAAACGTATTGCAGGTAACAACAACATAACAACCCAGCGTCACGCTAAGGAAGCACCGTGTCAGCTCATTGATAAAGATTCTCTTACGTTAATCAGCACATCGTTGTCCCGTTACCGACACGCTGTTATAAGACGGGTCACCAGTAAAAGCAAAACGAATGTCAGCATGAAAATCTCTGTTCCCTTCATACAAAGCTAGAACTTCATGAACTCTTCCAACTCCGTTTCCCTTCATGTTCAACAGCTAACTATTGATCTGTAACTGTAGATAATATCACGTTAGCATAGTTTGTTTGGTGGCTAACAACAGTAGCAGCATGGCTATCGTAGATTAGCAACACTAGCTATCTTGGTTTAACAATAGCATGATCTCCTGGTAGCATTGTTAGCTACTGTTAGCTCCAGTACAATATGAAGTTGAGCTTCCAACATAGTGAAACATAACGACTTTTTACCTGCACAGCGCCTCAAAACAACTTCAACTTNTGAGCTTCCAACATAGTGAAACATAACGACTTTTTACCTGCACAGCGCCTCAAAACAACTTCAACTTCTCAAACTACTGCTGCGCATCTGGAGTGTATCCTGCCACAAGGACTACTTTTTACCAGCACAACTCAATTTGAGAGCCGCTCATCCAAACAACTTCACACTTCAGCAATAAACCTGCTGAATATCAGCTTCATACAGCGCCGGGTTCTAGAGACGTTGGTGCCACAGACAGCGATTTCTGCTTTATAGACAGATTGACGCTAATTTAAGAGAGATAAGAGATCCACACACTGACAGAGGCAAAGGGCAGCGGGCGAGGCTTAAGAAAAAGGCACAATGCCGCAAGAATGAGTGTGAGATCAGATCAAAACTCAGCATTTAAATACACTGACTGATCAGCTGAGTGCATTTAAATATCAGATTTATTGATCATATGATCACATTTGTGGCAAATGAAATTTCACGCGTCGGAAACGGGTCTTTACTTTTGCGTGACGTGTGCATCGCTTCCCCAACATGTAAATAAGGAAATGCCGTAGTCATGCATCTTTCAAGGAAAACGCGAATAGATTCCAGTAACGGGCTTTTCTGAATGAGGAAACGTTTGCATGATGATGTTTGTCCTTACGAAACGTTAAATCTGGCGCTGGGTTTTATGAATCCCCCCAAAATGTTTATTATAGTCATTTCTTTCTGTTTAGGCCTGTATATTAGCCTTGGTGGAGGTATTCGCACTATGAATGCCCTTCTAGCTGTTTCGAGACTGATTGCCGCTTAATTACATTTCACCATGTTTCGTCTCTGTAACGTCCTCTGAGGCGTGCTTATGATAAAAGGATATATACATAAACTTCACACGGCTTGATGATAAACCATAAACCATATGTATTTTTAAACGGCCCAGCGGTGAGCCACATTCATCAGGATGGCAGGTAAGAATACTGAAAAATGGGTTAGTGTCGTAGATGCAAAGTGAAAGCGATGGAGGAGAGGGCTGAGGCGTGGAATATTACTGCTGAGGAGTTGAGTCAAAGGGCGATTCTCTGAATGGAGATGAGACGAGGATGAAGGTCGCTCCTCATCCATAACAGATGATTCATAGTCTGCCCTGACCTTTAATACCTGGACTACCAGCCGCACCTCGCTCTCCCTGCTCGCTGTCTGCTGCAGTGCCCCCTGCAAGGAGAGTTCAAGTGTGTGTTGTTCTTGCAACGCACGTGCGCACACACACACACACACACACACACACAATTACATGCATCCTAGAGATGTAACCACATAGAGATGCATTATTCCGTCATTTTATCCAAATTAGAGCAGTAATAATTTGTTTTTTTTAAATATTGTTAATAATAATAATAATAATAACAGTAAATTGCATTAAACAGCTTCAGTTTTTATGATAGATTGATAGATAGTTAGATAGATAGATATGATGATGATTAGAAAAATGGTTGTTAGTAATGTCTATGCAGATTGTATTTATTAGCCTCAAACATGCAAAACCACTGGTATGGTCCTTTAAGAGCAGTTTCTTTAATCATTTGAAATCTGGATGATTTTTTTTTAAAGCTCATTCAGTTTATAAAAATTTTGATGTGATCTTGCATTTCGCTTACATTTCTCTGACACACACACATACTCTCACCCCCGTGCACCGGGACTCCTGGTAGTGTCTGTATGCATGTGCAGCTTTCTGAGCCTCCTGCCTGAATAAAAAGCAGCTCTCTGAAGCTGCGTTTGCTGATTCGACGCGTCCGTTTTGCTGTAACACCAGAGAAGCTCTTAAATATGAAGCAGCCCATTAACTTGACGGTTTTCTTGAGCTTTAATTATCTCTGCGCTTATTTAGCTTCGAGCTGCGTAGTCAGGGGGATTTTTGTGAAATACACCCCCCCCCCCNCCCCCCCCCCTTTCTCTTTCTCACTTTAACATTTTATATACTGTATATGAGGCAACTACATATATGATGCATTCTCAAAACGTGCAAGCATCAAATGTCAAAAGTTCACTGCAGCACCCTGCTCACAACTAATATGACAAATAACTTCTTCCTGCAGTTGCATTGTTCTAATCCCTTTAGTGGCTCTGGAATGGAAATATAATTACATTTCTGTGGTGCAGCGGCTTTGATAAGACAGCTGCTTGCTGAGCTGAATGTCTAACTGAGTTGGATTCCTCTCTGAAGCCCTTTCCTGCTTCCTCTTTCCGCTTTGCACCCTCGCTCACTTCCCTCCATCTCTTCTCTGTCATATTTTCACCTGCCGCGCACTTTTTTCTTTCTTTTTCCTTCTTGTTCTCTCGCCCTTCGCTCTCCCTGTCAGCTCCAGTGCTCATCCTGTCTTTCTCTCTCTCCCACATCCAGGTATTGCGGTGGATAAAAGAGGTGTCGTCTACTTCGTCGACGGCACCACCATTCAGAAGATTAATGAGAGGGGTTTGCTCTCCACTGTGATTGGCTCAAACGGGCTGATGTCGACACAGCCTCTCAGTTGTGATTCACGCATGGACATCAGCCAGGTAAGCTCACGGCAGAGTAGAGTTAAAGTGACGGAAAGTGGAAAGCTAAAGCAGCCTCCTGTCCTGCCCGAGTTCTGGCTTTAAAGGACCATACCACCCATTTTGCATATTTGAACCTAATATATTTAAGTTTCATACATGTAATGTTACTGACAATCATTTCCCAAAGCATATTACTGGAACGGTGAATTAAAAATGTTTTTCCTACCTTCCAGACCTCCATTGGTTTCAGTTCATTCTGCTATTAAAATCAACTTGTTGATACTGTAAACGTTCTTGGGATAGGTAATCCATCATCACCAACAAGACGTGTATTCAGGTTTTTTTAGAAGTTATGTAATTTTAGTGTTTAAGCTCAATAAAAAGCGTGGAGTGAATGTATGCCTCCACCGGGGAATATAGTCCCAAAAGAAGACCTGCGTTTATGGAAAAATTTAAAGGACCGTGACTTCATAAGGCTGTGTAACTATTAGCAGGAGAAACATGGATTTTTAAGGTGGGTGTATCACTTGAATATTTGATTTTGAAAGATTAAGAGATTTAGCAAAATATCAGGAAAGCTGAAATACGGTTTTATCCTTTGGGAAATGATTGTCAGTAACGTAACATGTATGAAAACTGAATATATTAGGCTCAAACATGCAAAATGGGTGGTATGGTCCTTTAATTTATAGCACAAAGAAGTGTTAAATAATCAGATCAAGGACATGATAATGACAATGTCCTTTTATACCTTTTGTCATTTCGTTTCATTTGTTACTTATTTTAAAAATTTTTTACTTATTTATTTTAATGTTCACTTCTTCTGTTCTACGTATCTATGTATGCTGATGTGTTTATGAGATGTTCATAATATGTTTTTTTGGTATTTTTGTGCATTGTCCGTTTTGTAAAAATCAACAAAGTGGGAAAAAAAAAAAAAAAAANGGAAAAAAAAAAAAAAAATAACAATAATAATAATAATCAGATCATGATTAAATCAATAAGCTAACCAATCAAAAATCATGACAGTTTGCTTATTTTTAACAAGAAAAAAACCAAAAACATACCTAACATTTTTCCACAGAAACTTAATTTTTTCAAGGCGTATCTTTTAAGTGTGTGTGTGTGGTTTGTGTGTTTCAGACTAAAGATGCTGTTCAGTCTGTGTTAGCCAGCCTTCAGATCACGCCGTTGACTCATATTGAGCCTATTAGAGCAGAGGATGCATTATAGATGAACTCCTGGCTGTAGAGCCTCTATGCTCACACATAGGGGTGTATGCATGTGTGTGTGCAGGTGTGTGTGTTGGTGTAAATGATTGCAGCAGGCCGGGTGAATTCCCGCCGGTGTTCGTACCGTAAAACTCGCACTCGTTCAACGCCGCTGGACTCCATGTTTAGTCTTGAAGGTGTTTCACTTCTCGTCTCAGCAGCTTCTTCGGCGGCGGCCGTAAACCAGCATTTATCCTCCGAGAGTCGTTCACACTTTGGGCCAGGTAACTCCTGAGTCACATGGGAGTCGTGTGAGAGTTGTTTCAGTCATTAGAGACATAAATGGAGGTTCAAATTGCTGTGAAGCTGAAGACGTCGGGGTGGAGATGCTGTAAGTAGGTGATAAGTGGCGTCCCTCAGGCATGGATTTTATTGGCTCCTCTTTCAAACGATCCTTCTTCTCTGTCCAAAACCTGTATTTGTTGTCATCCAAAGAATGTTTCGGAGCAGGACAGGAAACATTCGGAACCGAAGAAGCTGTGTGGTTCAAAATGTCTTCCAGACTAAACAGGAAGTCCACACCAAAACAATGAGACTGAGACCATCTGGAGCAGATCCGGGTTTGATTCCGATCGAGCTGTTGCCACGAGCTGTTCGCTCGTGGCGTGAACATGATCTGCACGAGTCCCAAACCAACTACAAGAAAATCTATTGATCTATTGATTAATTTAGAACCGGAGAGGGTTGCGTGTGGTTAACGATTGCGTGGAGTGAATGTATGCCTCCACCAGGGAATATAGTCCCAAAAGAAGACCTGCGTTTATGGAAAAATTTAAAGGACCGTGACTTCATAAGGCTGTGTAACTATTAGCAGGAGAAACATGGATTTTTAAGGTGGGTGTATCGCTTGATAACGCCAAAAACATGGAGGTCACAAGATATGAAATGAAACTGAATATGAAATGAAAGATATGAAACAGACTTTACTGCGGTAAAGTTTGTTTTATGTTCGATGCTCATCAGATATCGCAACTTAAAACCATCAAAAATGTTGGATGTAAAACAAACTTTACCACAGTTAAGCTAAACCCATGATTAGACGGATGTCATCACATCAACTTAGCTAACCCGTGTTCAGATGAACATGTGTTCAGGTTAGCGTGTGGTTGTATGTTCAGCGTCTGAAGGCAGCACGTCTTCTTCACATCCTGTGAAGCAGCATGCGGTTTTCCACACGTTATCTTTCTGCTGTCGTAGTTTTCTTGCTTTCTGGACCAAAATGAGCTTTTTCCTGTTTTGATTTTCTTTCTCTTTCTGATCAGTAGCAGAGCTAACGTTCTCATGTGGCTTCTGCTGCAAGATGTTTCTTCAGCTGGCTTTTTTCTCCTGTACGAAACGGAACCAGACCACGTTTGATGCATGTCAGCTTGGTGATGAATGCATGCAGAATCGTAGCGTTAAAACAAGAAGGAAGAAAAACGACATCGGCAGAAACGCGTCATCATTTATCTGCGCTGGTTTCTAGTTTAGGTTGTAGCAGCAGTAAACTCACAGACTGGTCGTTAATTTCTTGACTCAACAGTGCTAAATTGGATCCAAATGGTGACTATAATTAGGAAATTATCCTGTTTCACTAGTTATCCCAGCATTTTCCCTGTTTTGATTCGTCTTAAAGAAGCTTGTGTTACCTAACAATCTGTGTTTCTTATTGGTCGGCTTCCTGTAATTTTTCCCTGGCGTGACCTCTCGACGTCAGCATCAGTTGGAACTTCTGTAGCTGCAGCCAGTCAAACAACGCTGCAGTCACTTATGCTCAATAAAAAGCAGAATGTTGCTTTCAGCTCGATTCAACCAAGCCTCCGCATGGCTTAACTTAACTTCTAGAAGTGACCGAGCGCCATCGCTGAAAACTTCAGTATCACGATCGGGAGGGATTTGATGTGTGTCCTCTCTGGTTAAGGACAGGCTGAGTCCTGCTTGATGAATCTCTCTGCCTCTTAAAATGGGATTTCAGACTCAACCCTCTTCTCTCTCATTTGACAGAGCCTATAATTGGACATGTCAGTGGCAATTTAACATGATCCATTTATTTACCAATCAATCCTCAGAGTCATCAATCACCTCGCTGATCCCTCAGCCGCCCTTCTTGCAAACGCAGCACGCCGTTTGTTTGTGTGTGCGTGAGCCGCTGTTGTGTGTTTGTGTGTGGTTGTGCACTAGTGGAGGTTTTTTCTGTCTTTGACCCCACGGTTTTAGCAGGCAGGGTGTGTGTGATTTGAGCAGGCGGCGATCATGGTTATTGGCTGACATTTGGAACGGTGCCGATGCGAGCCGGTGTGAGTCTTGAATAAATACTGGGGAGGCTCGCTGCCCGCCGCTGACCTTTGCATGAGCAGCGAGGGTCAGGAGGCCCAACGCTGGGTTATTAAGGAGATATTACTTGTAACTGACCTGCGTGGGTTGATAGCGGCTGGGTTTTATTCCTTTGTTCTCCTGTTTGATGGACACAGTTACAGTATCTGGCATGTTTTTTGTGTTCTGGTTTCATAGGTACGTCTGGAGTGGCCGACGGATTTAGCCATCAACCCTCTGGACAACTCGCTCTACGTCCTGGACAACAACATTGTCCTTCAGGTAGGAGCGATGTTTAAAAACGCTTTCTTACAGCGTGTTACTTCACTGACAGACGACGGCGGAGGGAAAAAAAAAGATTTAATTTAATGTTTCGCTCAAATTGCAGTGCCGTCACATCAGTTCTGAGTCCAGCTACATAAAAGAAAGAAAAAGTGTACTTTGTTAAAAAAAAAAGAAGCTTTCAGCAGCTTCTACGGAAGTTGTTATCAAGAAAATGTCGTTCAGGTTGTGCTTTACGTTATTTTCCTTCAAAGTTAATAGTTTGCCTGTTTATCCTGTTAAAACTGTATTTTTCACATTAGCGACCCTCTTGAACCTCTTCCAGGTGTCAGAAAGTCTACAGGTGCGTATCGTCGCGGGGCGTCCCATCCACTGTCAGGTTCCAGGTATTGACCATCACCTGGTGAGCCGGGCGGCAGTGCGAGCCACGCTGGAGGCGGCCAAGGCCATCGCTCTCTCTCACCTGGGCACGCTGTTCATCGCCGAGACCGACGAGAGGCGCATCAACCGCATCCAGCAGGTCGCTCTGTCTTCCTTACTCCAAACTTTAACACTCGTTAGCAGGGCCGGCCCGTGGCGTAGGCGAACTAGACGTCGCTAGAGGGCCCCATGTCAAAGGTGAAAAAAGTGAACTTTCCTTAAGCCTCATTTATACTTCACGCTGACTATGCCTACGCATGCGCTCATGTAGTGTATCATGAGGGGAATTGTGTACATACTGGCCTCCGTAGTTAATGTTGATCTGGAGGGTTAACGCTCTATCCGCCAGGCGGCGATGTGAGGCGCTGTATTTAGCAGCCATGGAGGGTTAAACTAGTAGCTACACAAGCATTTACAGCAACGAACAAACATAAAGAGCACTCACCCAATCATCTTCATTTTAAAATAGTAAATCATATCTCAGAATGAGATATTTCCTGACTAAACATCTTATCAGCACATTTTGCGGCAGCCAGTAAGCTCTGCTGNATCTTATCAGCACATTTTGCGGCAGCCAGTAAGCTCTGCTGTGATTGGTCAGTTACGGTAATCAGCCGCTGAAATAAATGTCATGTTTACTGGTACGTGGATTATTTTCAGAAAATCAGAGGAATACTATGACAATACTCAGAAAA
>VXCM01007997.1:0-15404 GCA_014773175.1 Lucifuga dentata
TCCTCCTCCTCCTCCTCCTGAGAAGCCATGCCAGGAAAAATACTCATTTTACTCCTCCTGCTGCAACGTACCTAGAAGGCTGGAATTCTCAGCATGATAAGGAAATATTTTCTGTTTCCCTCCCTTTAATTGTTACCTTAGGTTTCGGTTTAAGACGGAGGTCAAAGATGCATAAAGTTGCATCGTAAATGATCCCATCCTACCTGCTGCTTTCAGGAGAGTCAGGTAATCCTGGGAAGAAACTGAATTAGCCAGAACAAGAGGAAACGCCACTGTGGGTTTTCCACTGGATTTCAAAATGCAAAATGCTGCTTTGAAACAAAATAAATGATAATAGACACCTGGAAGGTGACAGAAAATTGGCTCCTTACCTTGCTGTGAGATTAAGTCTCAGCGAGATGCACATTAGAGGGAAGCCGATGACGCCGCCACCACTTGGCTTCACTTCTACCTTTGACCACGTCTTCCTGTTTACAGATGGAACACGGCAAGATTTACCGTCACGCTGAAACAGGTGTTGTTTGTGTTTTACGAATAGCTGACCTGACACGCAGATGAGGAAATACCTATTTAGCATCTTGTTCAATGCAAACCGTAAAAGAGGCTCGTAGCCTCTTTATAAATAAGGGAATTAAATCTGGTGTGCCGCAGCCACTTTTATCCACATTCTACATTTTTGGATCACGACCTAATCTTGTAACTACAGCCAAAAGTATTGCACCTTCCTGTATTTTTGTGTAAACTTTTCTTTCTGTGTTAAAATACTCCAAACACAACATGATGTATTTTTTAGCGTGTTTGAGTAAATACGACTGAAAAAAAGCCAATAGTTGTTAATAGTGTTCAGTAGGAAGACACTTGTGACATACTGTTAAGATTTGAAGAAAAACATATAGTAGAGATCAAACAGGAAGTTAAAACATCTTCTTTGAGGTAGGGTCAGAGGTCAAATGGTTTTCTNTAGTAGAGATCAAACAGGAAGTTAAAACATCTTCTTTGAGGTAGGGTCAGAGGTCAAATGGTTTTCTCAATGGTTTTGGGACTGCAGATGGAAATTAGCTGTTAGCTAAATCTGGTACAAAGCATCTCTTCTCAGTTTGAGATTAATGTTTTTTGTGCATGGTCCCTAAATAAAAAAAAAAAAAAAAAAAAAAAAAAAAAAAAAAAAAAAAAAAAAAAAAAAAAAAAAAAAAAANAATAGTAGAATATTCTGAATGAATACTGAACTACTTGTAAAACACCAATAAATGAATTTTGTTGTGTTTGGAGTGGTACTTTGGTAAAGTTTACACAGAAATACAGGGGGTTAAGTACTTTTGGTGAGGGTCATAACAAATGTCGGCCGGTAACTTAAATGCTGAACTTTGTAGCTCAGATCTCCACCATCGCAGTCGAACACAAGCAGCATTACAAAAAGCATTCAGTGCTGCAGCAGATGCTCTGAACGATGAGACCGACCTGTGGTTCATCTCAAAGTCCTCTATTACTGTCAGTAATGAGGACACGTTCACCAGAGGACATCATCAGGACCAGTTTCTATTGCCAAGGCCCTCACCTCCTAAATCTGCTCCAACATTGCCCATCACGCACAAGGAATTACACTCACGTCCTGCCGTATCCTTCAGTTTGCATGTCGTAACGTTCCATATCCGGCCGCCATGTCCAGGCATTAGCCTGCAGGCACAATTCCCACCTAGCTGCACGAGTTGATGGAGGCTTTCCCGTTTTCAGTGACATTCTCTCCGATCTCTCTGAAACAATAATAGGGTTCTCTGTAAATTGCATTTTTCCTCATCTGTTATCTGAGACCCGCCCGTCCTGGTTGACGGTGCCTGGAGCCTTGGCTTCCGCCCACATCCGGGTCATCAACTCTCACGGTTATCAATGCAAATAAACCCCTTCATCGTGACAAGGTTGCGCTGCAAACAGGGAAAGCGATGTTGTGTGTTTGCTCTCCACTCGTCAGTATTCTGTAGTATGTAGCAGAGCAGAGGGAGAGGAGGAATCGTCCAGAACAAAGGTGTGTTATGAATTTTCCATGACCGTGAGGAAGGAAGACAGAGTAAATGATATAACAAGCTGCTAAAATAGATCCAAGATATGCCTGTCACATTAAGCGTTCCTAATACTGAGAAGCCTTCATAGCTCCGATTCCCTCCCAGCTGCAGCCTAATTGAAGCCATTTTAATTAATGCAGCCATATTTCACACATTAAGCCCAGGGCATCAAATTGAATTGAATTGTTCTACGCCTGGTTTTTTGTGACAGGAGTGGATGGCGGCGCCTTGGACGGCTGCAGCCCATCTGCTTTCAGCCGAGATGTTTTCTGCTTTTATTCTGGCTGATTATCTTCTTGTTGTTGGCATGTTAGCTTTCACAAGTCGTGGACGTTTTTAGCAATTTGTTGCACTTGTTTCTCTATTTTTTTTTGTCTCTCTAAAAACTAAACACTTAAGTCCACAAGAAAATATTTTAATTCTAGTTCTGATGATAGCAGACTTTGTAATTTGCATACATGCTCGATTTGTCACGTATTTGTCATGGTTGTGTAGTTTAAAGTTGAAGTTTCATTAGAGCTGACTCATGCAGCTCATACGACTTTTTATGGATTATGATGGAACCAGCAGCAGTTTTGGGTAGAAGTGCTTGACATAACAGCTTAAATGCAACATCATGCACTTCTGCCCAGAACTGCAGCAGGATTCATAATAAGATTAACTTTCCTAATTCAAATGACTTTATAGACCTGTGTGACATTGATGCACATGTCATTAAAGAGGTTTTTTAAATGATTTGGTAATATGTTAACACCAAATGTAATGATGTAATGAACTTCTCCGATTGGTCATTGTCTGTACGATTCAGGTAAAATGTGAAGAAATCTGTATATGCTGATAGAATTAATAGAATTCCATAGTAGAACATTTAACATAATGTAAATGTACTGAGTGACACTGAATTCAACCAAATGTCTAAAGCAGGGGTGGCAAACCCGCGGCTCTCGAGCCGAATGCAGCCCCAGACCAGTTCAGTGCAGCTCATATTGTTCCTTTAAGTTTCGTTCAGGAAGACATCAAGACACCACTCACGTATGCTGATATTACAGATAAAATAAGGTGCAACTGCAATCTTGTGATTAAAAAAAAGGTGCAGCTGCAATCTCGCATTTATAAAAAAGGTGCAGCTGCAATCTCACAATTAAAAAAAGTGCAGCTGCAACCTCGCGATTAAAAAAAGCTGCAGCTGCAGTCTCGCAATAAAAAAGTGCAACTGCAATCTCATGATTAAAAGGTGCAGCTGCAATCTTGCAATAAAAAAATGCAACTGCAATCTCACGATTAAAAAAAAGTGCAGCTGCAATCTCGTAATTAAAAAAAAGGTGCAGCTGCAATCTCACGATCATAGTCTCAGCGTGGATGCTACACTTTGTCCAGCTAGCCTAGCCGGTCTGTTAATGGCCTGAGTTTACAACCGTGTCGGTGCCAGCGACATGCAAAACTAAACGAAAACATTAAGAGGAGCTCAGAATGTTTTTACCAGCATGGAGGATTTATATTTTGTTGTGGGAAAAAAACGGCAAACTATTTTTCCTGTTACGTTAGACGTTGCTGTCGCATTTTAAAGCTTCAAATCTTCAGCATCATTTTTCCTCTCTGCGTCCGAGCATCAACCAGGAGTTTCCCAAATTAACTCTGCCAGGACAACTAAATGTATTAGACACCAAAATTATACTGTTGTTAAAGAGATCTTTATTAATGCTTGTTAAAGAATAATAATGGCGGGGAATTCTTTGAAGAAATAGGGTTTTATTTTTGGCTCTCTGAGTCTCGGGAGCTCTCCACCTCTGGTCTAAAGCTACGACATCAACAAAGGTGAAAAAATCTGTGTTCTAGTTCTTATTTCAGGAAACAGTGAGGCATTTTATCTCATACGCTCGAGCTAAAATGACTTTTATTCCTCATCTTTATTTTATTTTTTGTTCCCAGCTGTAGCAATATCCATTATCTAAGGGATTCGGTGCAGCCTGGGAAAGCCACAACATGCAGCGCTGCATTTGCACTAAAAAGTCACCAGGAAAAGTAAATAAAAAGTGCTATTCTGAATTCCGTTCCTTTCCCTCACAATCACACCCACACATCTGGCTGGCTCTCAGTCCCCACTTCACAGCCCAGATTTAACTACAAGGCTGTCAATCAGGCTCCGCCCACAGCCCCCACGGCCCGGCCCGTCACTCACAGCATGCAGCAGAGCCACGAGAAGGTGGAGGCAGGAGTCGCTGTAAAGTCCAATAAAAAAAGTATTGTAAAAGTGTCTCCATCCTTCAAATGTCACTGAATACAGACTGGCTCCATATTTGATTTTTATTTCATACGGAATAGAGAAGGAGAAGAGGAAGAAAAAGGAAGTAGAAGAAGAAGATGATCCAATAATTTGACAGATCTGAAGACTGTTATATTCGATGTGTGTGCCCTTTAAACCTTAGAACACGCCGTATCTCTGCCTTTATATATAATTGAATATTCCAGCCCTTTCACTCAGGGTCAAATATTTCATCCTCTCTGACTCGCTGCATTTCACTCCTCTTCGGCAGCCATTGTTCTCCGACTAACCAACACTTAGGAAGGCTCTGGAGATTTCCGCCTTGAGCGTCCTCGTTCCCTGTCATCCATCTGCCACATCCCCCCCCACCCACCGATGGTAATGAGTGGTCGACTTCACAGAGAAATATCCGTCTCTTTTTGAAGCCGCGGCTCTGTGATTCGCTGGCATTGATCTTGTCTCCGTCCCCCGGTGTGCTCCTTGTTCCAAATTAGACTCTTCCTTCTTCCTCTCTCTCCTTCTGTCTCTTCTCAACCTCTCATCAATGAATCATCCCTGTCCTTTGTGTTGACGTAGACGCCGTCGGCGCTGCGACGCGAACCGTCGCCGCAGCGCGGTAAACAGCAAATCCATAATTTTAACTTTAGCTAACGAGATTGCGGCGTTATTGGACTCGTCGCCGTTTCTCCGAGTTTATAGCGTCTCCGTCGCGTAAGCTGCAGGGATTATCTGGTGTCCTTCAAACACTCACTTATGAATACAAGATCTGGGCCATTGTTTGGACTTGGCTCCACATCCGCTTCCACAGTCAATTAGCTCAGCAAATAAAAGGCCTCGCTCCATTTAGGATGGATCCCATGTCTGACATGAAAGAGGCGTCGGCCCCGCAGGACCGCACAGCCTTGGCTTACATCTCCGCTTTCCCTTCTGCTCACAACATGAAGGGCTAGGCTTTTGTTTTTGCAGAGAAGCCGTTTCATTTTGAAAATAATCGTTGTGTGTGTGTGTGTGTGTGTGGAAATAATTGCGGTGTGTGTCGGTTTGGACAGACGAGTTCAGAGTGGCTCTGCTGATTGAGACTTCAGTTGTTCGGGTTTTGCCATGCATGGGTCTTATCTGTTATTTGTTGACTAGGCCCAGACTGCAAAGCTGACATCCACAGAGAGGTGTGTGTGTGTGTGTGTGTGTGTGTGGNACTAGGCCCAGACTGCAAAGCTGACATCCACAGAGAGGTGTGTGTGTGTGTGTGTGTGTGTGTGTGGATGTGTGTGTGTTGGTTGTGTGTGTACGTGCACGTGGTGTGAGTCCTTGCAGAGTCAGTCTCTTATAGTGACCTACAGGGGGCAGACTAATGCCCTTATCAGAAGCTGACATGCTACCACCACATATCCCCCTCCTCCCTCTCTCTCTCTCTCGCTCGCCCCGCCCGTCTTTTTTTTTTTTTTTNTTTTTTTTTTTTTTCACGCAGACACAACACATTTGTCTCTGTCCCGCTCAGCCCCACAGCTGTTCATTCAGCTCCTCGCCGGATTCTTCACCGGATCATCTCACATCACATCTCCTCCATGATCATATTATGCGTTTTCCACTTTCCAACCTCCGTTTTCTATTTCCTATTGCACACCTGGTCATACAAGCACAGGAGATCTTTCATTTATTAACTTTCCCAACGTTTCTTTAAATTGTTCTTTTTTAATTCCTTGGTCTGGACCCGGAACCGCAGATCCTTTGAAACATTTTTGTGCTGTTGCTCAACAAATAACTTGATTTGAATATAAAACATGCCATCAGAGTTTAGATAGAGTTGCTTAGATGCCAAAAGATGCAATTCCAAAGTCCAACAGTCTTCTTATTTCACTTTATTGCAAATAAAAAACCAGACTTTTACCATCATTACCCTAAAATCAGATGTGTAAGAAAGATTTAACATGCAAATCTATATCTTTAACTGAGAATTGATGTCAGAACCATTTTATTCTGCTGAATCAGCATCATTTTAGCTACACATTGGTGGCAGTCGTTAATGCAGTGCCATAAATGTGATTCCTGTCTGAATATATAGCTAAAATCTGTCAGATCCAGATCAATATCTGGATCTGGACTAAACTGCAGCTGTTGGTCGTCCAGCATAGACGCACAATCCTGAATTCTTTTAGTTTGAGTTTTCAAAACAAGCAAAAAAAAAAAAAAAAAAAAGAAAAAAAAGTGACATATGGCTTATCTAGCAATGTTAAAGGAATTGAAAAAAAATCCTGGATCTGGATCTTCCTGAAAATTGAATCGAGTCTTCCTTGACCTGAGTACCACCAATCTACAAAATCTCATCAAAATCTGTCCGTCGCATTTTGGGATATCCTGCTGACAAACAAACAAACAATCTGGAGTGAAAACCTCATCTGTCTGGTAATAAGTGCCACAAAATTCCATTTCCACTGGACATTCTGCATGAAGACATATGTTTTTATGAATCTGTCTTGGCTGGAGATGACATATCTAAGCGAATGAATATCCTCTCGGAGTGGCGGAAAACACGGCAGCATTTTTTATTTTTTTATTTTTTTGTGACTCTGCTCAAACCATTAACTCAGCAGACGTTCGCCCGCTGCTCGTACTCTTACATTGAGTCCTGTGAGTGGAAACGTCCTTAAAGAGTCCCGGCAGCACCACTCTAACCGCCGCCGTCTCACGTTTCCTGAATCTGCTGCTTCCCAAATCTGTGAAGCTATAAGATCTCCTCAGGCTGTGTAGCCTCCACACCAGGGATACTCAAATCCAAGGTCGGATTGGGATGCTAATTGGATTGGAATGCTAATTGGATGCTAATTGGGATCGGATTGTTGACGGGGAGGCTACTGGCCTGGCCCACAGATGGCTGCGGCCCACCGGGAAAAGTCCCGCCTCTCCCGATGGCCAATCCGACCCTGCTCAAATCATTTTGTCCAGGGACCAAATTGAAAAATGATGGCGAGCCAGGAGCTGGTGGGAAAAAAGTCACTAATTAGTCGCTCCACCTTAAAGCTGCAGGTGAAGTTTATTTAGATTATTAGCAATGTCACATAAGAAGCAACATGAAATCCTGCAAAAACTTGAGAACAAAGATTATTTTTTCTGTTCTTGTCGCGCTACAGGGAGAAAAAGCCAAATGAATGTTAGCATGTTTTGTCTCAGCGGCGCTTGATATTAGCAACCTTGCAAACTGCAACTGTAGGTTGCAGATTAAAGATGGCGGTTTAGCATTAGCATGAGATGCTAATATAAATGCGTCATCCTCAGTCCATTTAGTGTTGAATTGGCTGTTTTCACATCAACTTTTCTCTTCTTTTGGTAGAAATACTTATTTTTGTTTGCTAACGGTCAGGTGTTATGACGAGATGCATCTGGCATCGCTAGCTTAATTTCATGGATAAAACTTGTGGGACGCCAAGACGACAAATGTGCATCCAAACAGTCACATAATCATTTCCCAGCATGCTGTGCTGTGTTCTGCAAGTTTGTGAAAATAATGTCTGTTAATTCACAAGTAAAATTTGTTTTTCTAATTCCATGAATTTGTGGAGGGCCGGATGTGGCCCCGGGGCCGGACTTTGAGCATGTAGGCTCTACGCTAGCTGCTCCGCGTTATAACACGGGAATAAACATGTCATTATTACTCTGCGTCTGCTCCTGTAGCATTTAGTGCAGAATGATTGTTGGGTTTCACAAAATCGAGACAGAGAGATGGAGAGAGGGAGCGGATTAAATTGATAGAGGAAAGAGAAGCGAGCTCAGATCAGGGAAAAAAGGGAGAATCTGAGCGCGACGGAAAACAAAATAATACGGAAATAATAGAAATAGAGAATGAAAAGGATGAGAGGATGAGAGAAAATGAAATGGATTAGAGAGTGAGAACGCAGCGGAGTGTGTTTTTGTGTGTAAATCCTGCAGCGTGCAGCACTTCCCTCACCTCATCTGCATATTAAACCGGCCCTGTGGCTTCTGCCTCCTCGCAGGGTCAACTAGCATTGTTGCTGTTGGTTTAAACCGAGCGAAACTCTGCAAAACAAGGGCATCCGATACACGCTGTGTTTTCAGCTCCGAGATCTGTGTGTGTGTGTGTGTGTGTGTGCGTGCGCGCGGTTATTTTTCTAATAACCTGCTCCAGTGTTTCATTTCACATTGACCGAGCTTTTGTCTTTGCCCCCGGACATTCCTGCATTAATGACACACACGTGAATTAATCACACAGCCAGCCAAACAGCAGCGCGCTCTATGATAATGCAAAACAGGGAGATGCCATTAGGTCACGCTATTTCTACCGCGGCGTATTTTCACACAGCCGCCATAATTAGATGATCGCCGATAGTTTGGCAACAGGTGGGATTCACCGAGACATTTTTAACCAGAGATTTATGTTTCTTCTCCTAAAGCGAATGCCGAAAATAAACCAGCCGGCAGAGAAAGAGCATTAAGCAAAGTAAATTTCACACAGGTACGAGGAGCGCTTCCACACAAATGAGCAATTTTTTTAATATGACTGGAGGAAGAGTTGTAAAGATACGATCCATGTCCTGTTTGTGTCTTTGCTGCCAACTTTGTTCGAGCTAAATGGTGTGTAATAAACGCTGGAACTGCAGGGACGTAAAAATGGTTCAGTCGCCGCTGTCAGAAACTGATCAGCCTATTTAGCTATCCTGAGGCTGCCAGCGGCTTCGTCTGTTTGGAGCAGGATATCTGGAAAAGTTATGGATGGATTTGGATGAGAGAGAGATCATGTCAAAGAAGCACATTTTACAGGAATAAGAATTTATTGTAGCCTATAGAATCGATGCTTATGGGTTGATTTCAATGAAATTTCACATGGCGCCTTGTTTTTTTCTTGCTGATTTTGTTGGCCTTCTTCTGTTTTCACCTGTTTGTTGTTTTGTTTGTTTCATTTGCTACGTTTCCATCCAACTTATTCGCATTTTCAAAGCGCATTTCTGGTTATTCGATTAAAGGAAATGCAAATTGATGCACGTTTCCATCAACAACGTTATGCGAATTATCTCAGTGGTGATTTCATCCTACATGAACGATGTTCCCTGCTTTGGAAAATGATTGTCAGTAACGTTATGTGTATGAAAATTGAATATATTAGGCTCAACAAGCAAAATGGGTGGTATGGTCCTTTAATTCCTCTATCAGACAGGATCCTCCTTCATATTTGATGAAGAAAGAATCTCCGTTTTTTTTTCCTTCTTTTTGTTGCTAAGTCGGGATCAGATCCTCATCCCGTCTTACTGACTCCGTTTTTTTTTTCGTTGTGCGTTTTTCGGAGTGAGCCCATACAAATATCCTCAAAAATCGCATCACGTTTGGTTTAAATATATTTACCGCAACAAATTCACATCCAAAAAATTTGCACTTCCTCATCATTTCTTGACATCGCTCTTGGTGCGTGACGACCTTACCGTTCCTGAGACGAGCAGATAAAACGCGTTTGGCCTTTTTGAAACACTGCAGAAGTAATTTGTTGGTGTCCCACACTTACTGTGACAGCCTGTTCAGCCTGAGCCTGTAATCAGCCGAGGTCACGGGAGGACTCAGGTATTCTGGGAGGAAATCATCCGGCCGCTGCCAAGATTTGCAAAGAGCCAAAGAAAATATAGTTCAAAGGCTTAGTAAAGGCCAATTTATGCTGACTTCAAATGAGCCGCTACCTGTAAAATGCCAGCTGCTCAGGTAATGCGTGAGTAAAACAGGATGCAGACTGACAGTGAGCGTGTTTATCGTCGGAGTGTGTGGAGGCTTCAGAGAGATTACTGAAACTCAGTGTGTGTGTGTGTAATGAAGCTCCGAGTCAATAAGAGATGCAGGCTTCAGGCCAAAGGCTGGAATCTGCGTCTGAGGCTGTTTGTGCTGCTGTGACTGACAGGCCGTGGATTCTGGACCCACTCTGCCTCTCCCACAGTTTGTTGTGGTGCCTTGTTACAGGTGTGTCAGGTTGACAGCGTCAGCGTGATCATGGGGAATGTGACACGCGTGTCCCTTTAAAGTGTGTGAGTTGGCCGCTGCTGGCAGCCGGCCTGTCAGCTTCCAGCGCAATCCGGCGAGCTGACAGGGGGAGTGGAGGCGTGCCGCTGTGGAGGAATAAATTGCGTTTACTGCAGGTGAATGGCCGACACACACACACACACAGGTGGATGCGTCTCAGTGGGAGTGGGAGACTGTGATGAGTGGGAAGATGGTGAAATCGTGTCTGCGTTGATTCTTTAAACCCACAGACAAAGATGTAAAAGTGGAGTGATGCTGGCAGACATGATTTGGCAATCAAGTTCAACCCGTGTGTGTGTGTGTGTGTGTTGTGTTCGGGGGGTATTTTCTGCTGTTGGTAGGGACAAGAAACAGATATTAAAAGGACAATACCAGTGATTTTGCATTTTTGAGGCCAATATATACAAAAACAAGTTTCCCAAATTATACTACTTCAGTGGTACATTTTAGAATTGTTTTTCCTGCCTGCCGCTGGTTTCAGTTCATTCCAGCTCGCTAGAAAAATCAACTTGTAGAAGCTTGAAACGTACTTGAGATAAGTAATCCATCACAGCGAACACGATGCCCATTTTGCATGTTTGAGCCTAATATATTCAGTTTTCATACCTGTAACGTTACTGACAATCATTTCCCAAAGCATACTACTGAAACAGTGAATTAAAAATGTTTTTCCTACCTTCCAGACCTCCACTGGTTTCAGTTCATTCTCTATTAAAATCAACTTGTTGATACTGTAAACGTTCTTGGGATAGGTAATCCATCATCACCAACAAGACGTGTATTCAGGTTTTTTTAGAAGTTATGTAATTTTAGCGTTTAAGCTCCATAAAAAGTATCACTTGAATATTAGATTTAGAAAGATTAAGAGATTTTGCAAAATATCAGGAAAGCTGAAATACGGTTTTATCTTTTGTGAAATGACTGTCAGTAATGTAACGTATGAAAATGGAATATATTAGGCTCAAACATGCAAAATGTGTGGTATGGTCCTTTAAATATGCAAAATTGACAGTATGATCCTTTAAATATTTACACCTGGGTGCTATTATCACCTGCAGCTCTCAGAGAGGATGAGAAACCAAAAACAAAGAGTCCTCTGCGGCTGAGTCTTCGCTCAATGTCTCACGCTGGGTTTCTGGAAAATATGGAAAGAAAAACTGAAATTGATTCGGACAGGGTCGGCCCTAGCCTTTCTGGGGCCCTAGGCAAGTTATTTGCTGGGGGCCCCCATCCAGGGGCACGAGAGATGGTATTTTTGATGTGAATGCTGTCAAGCTAAATTAAAATAAATAAGTAAATAAATAATAAAACACAAATATCTGTGGATTACTAAATATTATTTGTCATTTTTAATCTTATTTCACTCTCCTCAACAGCCAAAAATAAAATGCAAATTAAACACGTTTCAAACTACTGTAGTAATTTCTAATAATGCACAAAAGGGGCGTGGCTACCCTTTACCTCCCACTCTACAGTATTAATCTGACATCCCACAATTCCCCCAACCCACTCCATAAACACCTCTATGAGCCTCATCTGAACTAAAACGTCATGTCAAACCATGATATGCATAAATTCCATGTTATATTAGTTCTGTGCTGAATAAAGGTGTGTTTTATAACACACCTTTAGTGAGTTGTCTAAGCACATTGAGCTCTATATATACTGTTCCCACTTCTATCAGGTAATATAGCTCACAAAGTTAGCACATAGATTTATTACATCTCTGCAGCTCCTGAACTTATTTACCGCTAATGAAAGTTCACTTTAGTTTCATTCTTGGCGTGGCGCCCCCTAGCGGCCGCGGGGCGCTAGGCAACCACCTAGTTCACCTACGCCACAGGCCAGCCTTGGATTTGGATAATAAAAAAGCCAATAAACCGTGACATCCGAGCGTCACAACAACACGTCTCATTTTGTCTGGTAAGAAGCTGCATATTCAGAACAACAATCTACAATGCGAGTCGTCTTTTTGACTGGTTTGCTGCCGTCGGACCAGGTTGCTCCTGCCGCTGTGATTGTGCAGCTGGTAAAGAGTTTGTATTGATAGGCCTCCTCGTGTTTGTTTGATGTTCTAAACAGTGAGACATAATCTGCAGACGCTCCGGCTGATCCAAACCCTCAGCTTTTCATAGAGCTTTCTACTCCAGAGCATTTCAATTGCTTTTATAATTGAGTTTCTCTGCTTCCTCTGTGATTGCTTTGGATTTTTCGTTCGCTATCAAACAAGGCAATTACTGCCAAGTCGCACATTTTCGCCGAAGAAATGTTTAGTCACACAAAAAATTTGCATACAACTATTGCAAAAATCTCTCTTCAGTGCTCCACGTTCCCGCAGCATCTCTTGGCACACATGTAGGCAGGAAATACCAGCTAAAAAAAAAAAGCTGCCATCAATAATTAATTAATGCGGGTTAATATGTTAACAAACTTATAGTGGTTGATAATTAGATGAGCCACAGTGTCTGATTCAGGCTTAATTACTAAGCCACTGTCTGTTCTATGGGGCTTTAATGAATAATTAATTACTAGAAGCATGAATTATTTCTGCTTACCAAAGATCCAGCAGAAATACACGCCTTTCCCATGTATGTTCTATCAGATAAACACATAAGCAGTACTCAAAAGTCTTACATGTCCAATTACTACATTTCTACAGTATCACAGGTTCCAAAAAGGTGGAATAAGTGATAATTAAGTTCTAAAAACTCCAGAACTATTAATGCACCAAGTATTTCTGTGTTAACTTGGAGAACTGACACCTTTATCATGTAACTAAGTCCTTCAAGGAGCATACCAGTGATTTTGCATGTTTGAGCCCAGTATATGCATCCTGCATACACATTACATTACTGACAACCATTTTCTAAAATATACTATGGGAGGGGTAAGTATTAGAATTGTTTTTCCTACCTTCCAGACCGCCATTGGTTTCAGTTCACTCCATTAACGCTTTTAAAATCAACTTGTAGAGACTTGAAATGTGCTATAAATTTTTCAAAGTTACCTAAGTTAATCTGTCCAGCACAGGAAACGCGGAAGAAAATGTATGTATCCTCCAGGGAATATAGTCCCAGGAGAAAAGACGGCTACTACCAAGAAATTAAAGGACCATACTACCCATTTTGCATGTTTGAGTCTAATGTATTCAGTTTTCATACACGTAATGTTACTGACAATCATTTCCCAAAGCATACTACTGGAACGGTGAATTAAAAATGTTTTTCCTACCTTCCAGACCTCCATTGGTTTCAGTTCATTCTGCTATTAAAATCAACTTGTTGATACTGTAAACGTTCTTGGGATAGGTAATCCATCATCACCAACAAGACGTGTATTCAGGTTTTTTTAGAAGTTATGTAATTTTAGTGTTTAAGCTCAATAAAAAGCGTGGAGTGAATGTATGCCTCCACCGGGGAATATAGTCCCAAAAGAAGACCTGCGTTTATGGAAAAATTTAAAGGACCGTGACTTCATAAGGCTGTGTAACTATTAGCAGGAGAAACATGGATTTTTAAGGTGGGTGTATCACTTGAATATTTGATTTTGAAAGATTAAGAGATTTAGCAAAATATCAGGAAAACTGAAATACGGTTTTATCCTTTGGGAAATGATTGTCAGTAATATAAATGTATGAAAACTGAATATATTAGGCTCAAACATGCAAAATGGGTGGTATGGTCCTTTAAAATGATGGCATCTTCAAATGTGAGAAATCCAAGAAATAAGAACTGAAAAGTTGTGCTGAAACAAACATTTTCATTGATTTTACAATTATTCTGATGGTGGATTTGTATGATTTTCATTTTTTATTTGTTCTTGGGATGTTTTTATAAAATGAACATGCTTGTTGTCACAGCAACATTTGATGTTAGCCACTGTTTCATTGTAAAATCAAGCACATTGGTAGAATAAATGGGTATTTTTCAGTCCACTTGTAGCATCTCAGCTACAAGCACTTTTAACTGCTGCTTCAGTGAAGTTTAATGCATCTAATTTTTTTAAACCATTAAACCAACCGTAAGAGCTTTTAAGCACAACAAAGGAAAATAAATAACGATGCACCCTTATCACAGCTTTACATCACCATGTTAACATGTTCAAAAATAGTGTTTGCACGTGACAACCATTATGCTAACGTGCTTTATTATCATAAATTAGCAACCACAGAACAACACAGTAGCTACCAAACTAGTTTTATTTTAGGTGACAAAATAAAATTCAAAATCCTTAAAAAAAAAAAAAAAAAAAAAAAAAAAAAAAAAAAAAANCGACAGGGCATTATTTCGAGTTTTTAAACTAGCAAATTTTCCACTTTTTAAACTCAGAAAAATAAAAAAAAAAATACGTGTGCTTTTAGCGCAAAATCACCGAATCATCATTAGCATACAGAGTTTTAAAACATACAGCATACAGACTTTTTTTTTTCCAAGTTTAAAAACTAACAAATTTGTTTAAAAACTCGAAATAATGCCCCCTCATTTTTTTTTTTTTTTTTTTTTGTTTGTTTTATTTCCCAGTCTTATATGGCCCTAACGCCATCGTACCTTGCCACATCTTCAGTGAAAGTTTAATTAATAATAAACACAATAGTCATCTTGCCATTTTCCTTTTCTCATCAAAAATCTGTTAACCAGACTGCCTTCCTTTCAAAATAAGATGTTTCTGTTGTGACAGGAAGTACAAAAGTATAAGCAAACTAAACAAAGTAAACGGTCAGGATAGCAGTCAGGTTACAGGAAACATTCTGTGGCCTGAATTAAATTATATTTTGGTCCAGATCCGTAGCAGAGTCTGCTGTTTGAGTCCGTGTGTTCTCTCTACTATTGAATAATAATAAAATAAAATTTATGAGCCGTTGAAATGACACTTGTATTGCAGTTCATAGATGCAGATGTCACACGTTGCTGGCACTCTGCAATAAGCACAGAATGGCTGCCGTGATTGATTGCAGCGGGAATAATTCATAACATGACTGTCATTTCTTTTCTATAACAGGTGTGTAATCATTCTTTCAGACACACACACACACACACACACACTCTGTCTCACAGCACAGAAAAGTAGCATGA